>JANPWX010000064.1:2087855-2143348 GCA_024734555.1 Trochalopteron elliotii | reverse complement strand
AGTACCAAGGATGTATCGCGCGCGGCGCGGGGACCGGGGCGGGGCTGGGGCGGGTCGCGGGTCCCTCACACCTGAAGGGGCGCGGGGCGCCTCCATCTTGAGCATCCTTTCCTGCCTCCCTCTTTTGCTCGCTGCTTCCGCCACCTCGGTTAAAACCGGGGTGGAATCGCCATGGTACCGCTGCTCAGGGGCTGCCGGACAGACCCGGCTCTGGTCCTCCCCAGTAGCACCCGTGCCTGGCTGGCCTCCGGGCCCCGCCTGTGTCCTCTCCCGGCCGCGGACAGCCGAGCGCTCCCCGCGGCACCCCCGGAGCTGCCCCGCCCCCCCCGGCAAGGGCGGTGTTTTAAATAGCAGCATTATTTTAGCCCGGCAGTGCCCCTCTAAATAGATGGTTTCAGCGAGTTCCCAAACTGGAGACAAGGATATTATTTTACACTCGAGAATTGTCCTGTTGAACTCGTTAAATTTACAGTTCACAAGTTCAGGAAGGCGGGCACTTGGATGCGATCACTTAAAGAGAAGCTCTGCGTGACACCGTTTGAAGAGTCAGGAGCAGGGCTTATTCCAAATAGACCTTTCTGCTGAACGCACCTCTCACACAGCTCCCCTTCCCTTTCACATCAGTTCGTTTAATGCACGACATCAGAAATTATTTTGATGTAATTTTGAAACTTCTATGGGCTGTGCTCAGTATTGCTCTGAATTAATCCAACTATACCTTTAACATGTAGTAAACGTGATTAACTGCTGCTGCTGAATTTGCCTTTGGATCAGCCGCTGTACGAATAGCCTTTTGTGCATTGCAAGGTGGCAACTTTTGTAGTGGTTAACCATTATACGCTTCAGGGAACAGCTCTCAAGGTGAACTCTATGGTGATAATTTAATAGTGCAAAACACAATGCCTAAGATGAGCAAATAGTCCTTACCCTGCATCTGTGCAGAAACCACATTACGGCTCTGGCAAGTTAAGTCTGAACATCTGACCTTCTGAAAACAACACTTGAGATGAATAACAGATTCTGTAAATGATATAGCACATGAATATAAATATCCAAGGGTTAAACAATAAGTCAGACATTACTGCTTCAGACAGGAGATATTCAAACTCCTGTCAATCTGAGGCCAGGATATTAATGTTTGGGACCAGAATATGCAAAGATTAGATGAATGTGAAGAAAAGCCATTTTATATAGAGAAAAGTGTTCTGATGTTCTTTATTTTCATTTGTTTGCTAACTTTTTTTTTTTCTGTACAACTCCCATGTTTCCAACTGATTGATTTAACTACAAAAACACTACTGTATAAGTATACAGTGTAAGTATAAATGTGCATCAGTGTATACACAGATGGCCTTAAAAATGCTAGGATATTGCCTGACATTTCTTCCACGATATTGTGGTACATCAGGAGATCGTGTAGCCACTTCTGGCTTTGTGAAAATATCAGTATAAAATGCAGAGAGAAAACTGAGAAATTATCTGTCTGTTTGCATCCCTGACAGATTCCATAGGCAACATGGTGAGCCAAACCTTCAGGAGGTGGACTGCAGAACTGCAGGACACTTGAGGGGAAAGATTTGAGTTGACAATTTACCTGTCTTAAAATGTAGGATCAAAGATCTGGTTAGTATTTGGACGGCCAGCATACAATACTTTATAAGCACAAACCAGTGCACTGTGGCAAACAACTTGATGGGAATTAGACCACAAAACCTATGTAAATGAAGAGATTTTGCTGTTGCAGGGAGGGTGTAAAAAACAATTCTATATTGATATAATAAACAGCTCTACTGATGTATGAAGAAACTGAAGTGTTGCAGTTGGTATGATTACATCATTGTGATTCCCCTGAGAATTTTAAATCTGTATTTTTTTTATATTACATAGATAAACAGATATACACATTCAATAGCACAAAGTAGACCTTTCTAAATTATGGCATAATTATTATAAACAAGTAAATTCAAAGGTCTACAGAGCTAGGTGTAGACCTGCTGTACTGGTGATGCTGGTGATGGCATCTGCTAGTCTGGATGACTGCTACCCATACTGACAGTAGGATAGTGGCATCAAGCAAAAAGAAGCAGGTGAGCTTGGTGGCATAGACTACAGCAGCCACTATGATAAGCAGAAGTTTTGTGGCTGAAGGCATGTTAGCTTTCAGAGTTCTCTGCTGCCTTGCATCTTTTCTAAAGTCATCATATTAGTTTTTGTAGCCTTTCTTCTCACTTTGTCTGCGGCAATTATATTCATGGATGGGCAGTTCTGAACATAGTCTTCACATGTCTTTATTGCCAACTTTGGTCTACTGCTTTCTTCTGGATTGATCTGTTGGAGTTTTTTGTAGTCTTTGTTTAAGGAAGCACTGATCAGGTACACAACATATTTATTTGAGATTCAAAATTGATTCACGATTGCAGTATTGTGACAAAGGAAAAAATCTATCAAAAACTTGTCTGTGATTGGTATCAGTTGTGATCTGGATCTTGAAAAGTGTTTTTAGGAAGAGGTTACAAATAAAATACTCAGAGAGCTGATACATCGGTAAAGGCTAGAGTTAGCTGAAAATAATTCTTTCACATTTTTTTCCTAAAGCAGACATTTAAAAGGGATGTGGAAAGACATCTTTGGTTGTTCATCTCACCTAACTTTAGATGTCTACTATGGGAATGTCTGCATCTGAGCTAGTCACTCTCTCCACTGAGCATAAAGGGAACCAGAAATAGGCACTTTTAGTGTATGATTCATCTAACCTATTTTAGATGTCTACATTAAAATAAGTCAAGTTGCATCCTAGAAATGCCTGTTTCTCTCGGTCGACTGTAACAGGACCAGCGGGTGTCTCAGTTAGCTGCCAATGTCTACATTGTAAGAGTCTGCCTGTACTCAGCTGAATGCCATCTATGTGATTTTTAACATGAGTTACCCCACGCTCCCACTGTTCCACTTGTTTTGAGGTCATACAATGGTGAATGGAGCATGGTGTAGCCTGCAAAGTACTTTGCACAGAATAAAAGGGTGAGGTATACTCTACTGGATGTATTGAAAGTCAATAAAATTTGGACTAATCATATTCAGTAGATTTTGGGAGCCCCTAATCAAACAATGAACATCTTTTGAAATTAATTTCAATCTAGTTTATTTATGGGCACTTCATATTTGTTTTGGAGGGGTTTTTTTGACACCATAGTAATAAAGTAAATGCACTTAACTGCTGGACTAATACTCTTCAGAAGCTAGTATTTATTTACTACAGCAGCATAAAATGAGAGTATTTCTAAGCGGAAAACAGACCAAAGACAAGATCAAAAGCTTAAGTGATAATGGCTAATGTTAAAAGCTGCACTTCTTGGTAACAGTAACAAATCAGCTTTCACAAAGCACCAGGCAGAGGATGTATTTTGATGTAAATTATGTTGAGAACTAGGGTAGCAAGACGATTGTACAGGAAGGACATTGCACGGAAGTGTTGTGATGTGCTGTCAACAATTGAAAAATAATTTAAGGCTTCAGAGCTAGTCTCTTAAAAGACAATTTGTGACTAGAGTTAGGTACTTCCATGTCTGATTCATAAGCTATCACCTAGGTTTCCCTTACAAGAAATCAGAGTTCTCCTGGGACCCAAGAAGGCTAGCCGGCTAAGCAAAGAGCCAGTTGGAGACAGCCACATGGAAATGCCATGGTTTGAATATTCAAAGTTGGTGGCAAATACTGCCAGAGATTCACAGGCTGGAAACTTCCTTCAGGAATTAGATGCTTAAATGAAAAATGAAAGGACATGGTCTTGTTCTTTGAGAAGTAGGTGGATGGGAGGAACTGTCAGTGCTGTCACATGCCACATCTTTCATTAGCTTGATCATCAGAGTGCTGATAAAGACAGCAGGAACTCTGGGCTAAGTTAGTTCTTTCTTTTGCTTAATGAACTTAAACTTCTCAGGGCACAAACTTTACAAAACATCTGAGGATGAAGATCGAGTTTTCAATCCACCTTTTAAGGATAGTTAAACACTGAGAGGAAGTAAGATTACACACATAAAATACATCTCACACAAGCAAGAAAAGTATAATTGATATATTTGACTGTGTAGGGGGAAACTTGAATTTTAACCCTATATCTACACATAATTCACTGCTGTTTCTTTGGTGTCTTTTTTGTTGTTGTTGCTGTTGTTAGATTTTTAAGTGGTCTTGGTTGTCCCTAAAATCTTGAGTGTCTAGATTATACCTTGACTAATGATTAGAACATTCTCTCTTGTGCCTATGAGTATTTAATAATTCCATGGAAAATGGAATTCTTTCCATCTTCAGAAGGAGAGATGAAAACACCATTTTATTTAGGAATATTCAGTTTCTTTGCTGATAGTTAGCAAAGGCTGGGAAAAGAGTTAAGCAGATGTCAAATACCCTGAACAATTCTAATTGCAGGAAGACAGTACCATCAACTTGGTTTAGTGTCAAGTTTAATTGATCAGGTGGATGTGCTCTGCGAATGCCTAAGAGATCAAATTTTTCTGCTAAAATGGAGAGATGAACTTTTTAAAACATTTGCAGATACCATCATATGTGGACAACAGTAGTTTTGTCCTTGCTCAGAAGGTGATCTCAAGGGATATAAAGGACCATTGGAACTTTTCACAAACTTGAAAGAGAAAGGATTATAAAATTTGTATTTAATATGATCCCTGTCATATTACAGAAACTACATCTATTTTTGACAGCTGTGTTCAACATGGTGAAATGGCTAAAGTCAATGAAAATTTGATATTAATTTCAACAAGACCAATGTTTTATCTGGTATGTAAATAAAGGAAGGAAGTCCTTCACACACAGTGGATTAAACTGTCTGCAAACACCAAACACTTTTTGTATGTATAATTAGACTTCACATTTTTCCATTAGAAGAGGTTGGCTGAGACAGTTAAAAATCTCTCAGAAGCATAACTCAAGGTTCAAGGTTCTTGAAAAACTGCTCCACAAAGATCAAAAGTCTACAGACACCAGGCAATTTGTCCAAAGGACTTCTAAAGTGTTGAATACTAGGCAGCTCCATTTTCAAAAGCAGGAGCTTAAAGTCAAGCTTGTTGTTACAATTTTACCTGTTTCATCCTTCAGCAACATGTCTCATATGTTAGGAAACTTCGTCTCCAGTGGAGCTTTTTCCATTGTGGAAATGATCTAGGAAGGAATGCCAAGATTCTGGAAAACATGCTTTAGTGAAACTTTATTCCTATCCACCAAGTATTTATGCATTTCTTTATTGTGCATATCCATAACATGAATGAACTTCATGATTTTCACACACACTCACAAAAACTAAGCATGTATTGAAGTCTTTTATGATGACAGAGAAAAAGAGCAAAGTTAGTAAAAAGTAAAAGTAAGGGCTGCTCCTTTTTCCAATACATGAATATAAATTTTGGTCACATGTATCAGCCATAGAAAAAAGGTTAAGGTTTTGCCTGGGAAACTGAGAAGACAGAGAAGAAAACTTTGTGAAAAATTGTATCAATTAAGTCCTTTTGAAGTTATCCTTTAGTCTTGAACTACAAAAATACCCAAAGGGCTTTAGTCTGCTTGCTTAGGATACACATTTTCCTTAAATCTGCTGTACCTTCTGAGGATAAAATTAGTTTTAAATTACAAACACACCATTGCCCTAATGGCTTGTATTTGGATTTCTTTAGCAGTGAGAAAATCTCTGGATAAATTAACTGGCTCTGCAGCAGAGGGATGTCAGGTCATGGTCCTTGTAGCTTTCTGAAGTAGACAACAGTGAATAATCAGCTTTATTTTTTTTCTGCATAATCAAAGATATTTCCAAGATTTTCTCATATTGGTCACCATATTAGGATAAAATTGTATTTTTAAAGATCCAGAAAACTATAATTACTTCAAATGAAAGGTTTCACTCTTCATGGTTTTATTTATGCTTGTCCAAAATACCACAGAAAAACCCTGATTTCTGATTCTGAAAATGTACAATTCACAGTGGCAAAACACCCAGGGTAGGAGGAAAAGCAATCCTTGCACAACCCATCCCCTCAGTTACAATCCCTTGTTGTGTGGTGTTCGAGTATTCTCAGCTTTAAATGGCACTGAGAACAGTTAATAATTCCTAGGGTCTGTCATAGTTCAGGTACAAAATGGTGTTTAGAAGATGTGATTGATGATCACTGGAACAGCCACCCTTTTGAAACCAGGAAGAGGAGCTGAGATCCCATGGGAACATTCTAGTTGCATGGACCTCTAGGTATGAACTGGGAATTTAGAAGGGCTCAAGAAATCTGCTCCAGATGAATAAAATATTTAAAATTACTCAGAAAAAAAAATTGCTGAAAATGCTAATTAGGGAACATAAGAAATTAATTAAACCCAATGCATTTATGCATCACAAAAAATGTAATCCCACATGTTTAACAAAAGAAAGGAATTTTAAGATTTTAAAATATTGAGATTTTCCAGATGCTGTTAGGTGACACACTGCTGGACATGATTTCCACATGCTTTTGAGGTTAACTTGAGGTACAACAAATTTGCAAAAGTCCTGTTTCATGTGCAGTGGGAGCAGCAACATAAACAGAAGGAATACCTTTCTTTTATCTCTTCATTCCTAACAGAAAATTGCACTGATACATAAACAGCAAGTATATCTGTTTAGTTTTACTATTCTGTCTGTAGCAGATGAGCTTCTGCTTGTGTTTTTGTATTTTGTTTAATCATTTCCAATTTGTGGTTTACTGGCCTGGCACTCCTCAGTACAGCACCCAAATGCTTCATTATGTCCTCTTCTGCTTGATCCCCCCTAACCCTCTGCTCTTTGCCACATAGTCCCTGAACTTTGTTATTTTTCCATTCTTTTCTGGCAAGAGCATATCATTTTCCTTTCACAAACTAGAGGAAAGTTACAGAGTTTCTAAAAATACTGGAAATTACTCTTCTCTGTCCCACTATTTACACTTTGTTGGAAGAGCTATTATCACATACGGCAATTATAATGAAGTTTGGGTATCTTCCATTTCTGTGCTGTGTGTCACTCAACTGTACAAAACCCTGTAATTATGATGTATGATCCCTGATGTTCACACTTTCCTCTCACTGGAATTGACCCCTTTTCCAATTTGTGTTTTAAGATTGTTGTCAGTTTTTCATTGTGTAAATACCCTTGCTCCTTCCAAAGTGCTCAGGCAGGGCTCACATTTGAAGGATAATCACTTGTCTCTTCCAATGCCAGAACCTGCTTCCCTGCTTGCTGTGATGCTGACTGCTACAGGAGTCCAGCATTTTCCTCAGCTCAGGTGCTCCTTTGAGTATTTTGAAAGTTTTCAGAAGCAAATTAGTGGTTACCAGCTATGTGGCCTCAAATCAAATGGCTGAAGTGACAGAGCACAGACTGTGTGATAATCCATGATTCACCAAGAGTGGTGAAAAAAGATTTTCCTTGTTTACTCAAACTGACTAATACCAACTGATTATTTGTTTTGTTTGATTGTTTGTTTGTTTTGGGTTGGGGTTTTTTTAGCGTTTGTTGTTGTTGTTGTTGTTTTCATTGCCAAGCAGTTGAGGGAGGGGATTGTCCCACTCTGCTCTGTGCTGATGCAGCCTCAGCTCAGGCACTGTGTACACTTCTGGACGCCACAATCTAAGAAATATATTAGGTTATTACAGAGCATCCAAAGAAGGGCCACAGAGATGGGGAACAGTCTAGAGGGGAAGAGAGGAGGTCTCACAGCAGCCTACTGCCTCATCATGAGGGGAAGAGGAGGGACATGTGCTGATCTCTTCTCTCTGGTGATCAGCTGTAGAACCCAAGAATATGCCATGAAGGATTAGGCTGGATATCAGGAAAAGGTTTCTCATCCAGAGGGTGGTTGGGCACTGGAACAGGCTCCCTGGGGAGGTGGCCACAGCCCCAGCCTGACAGAGCTCAAGAAGAATTCGGACAACACTCTCAGGCACATGGTGTGACTTTTGGGGCTGTCTTATGCAGGGCCCAGAGTTGAACTTAATGATTATCTCAGGGCCTTTCTGACTCAGGATAGACTATGATTCTCTGATTACTTTAATAACACAGGCAGAGTGGAAGCAAGCCTAAAAATATAAAGTATTGCAGTTTTGTTGCTCCTTGGTGCTGAAAGTCCCAACTGGTGATGAGCAAGGTGGTCTGTAGGCTGGCACTGGCTCTCACACATGTAGCTGGCAGACTCTGATCCCACAGCAAGAGGCAATGTGGGTCAACCAACCTTAGGATCTGTGGAACTGATTCTGTGATTTTTAAATCTAATACAGTCCCTAAAATGGAGTCAGGAAAATGTATGTACTCTTCACAGGAAACTAACTGGGTGTGGATACATTCAGGATTTTTCTGGATGCATGCACATGCTTACTATTTTTCACCACCATGGATCACAGAAACAGCTTTAAGTCTGAGCTTCCTCACATATTTAAATATGCTAAATAATAATTTAATTTAGCACATTCAATAGTAATTTGCATTTTATAGATGAGTATCTGTAATCAATACACAGATGAATTTGCAGCTTACTGTTTCAATCTGTGCCTTCAAACCAAATAAATTCATCTGTCACCTAGATTTCTCTTCAAAAACATGGTGTATATATATAAACTTTGACATCAAATTTAGGTTTTTTTCTGCTTAACTTCACTTATGTTCTGAAGTTATTTTTTGTTATTGTGATTAGAGAGGAACCTTCTACCATAAAAATCAATCCCTTGGCACCATCTATGTATGATCTTCTGTTACTATAGCTATGTAGTAATGATTTTCTCATTTCTTGTATCATCTGTTGTTCTAAGAAACATTTGTGCTCTGCTCAAAGGTTTAGAAATGCTGTAACACTGCAAATTTGAACTATTGGTTTTTTTTTCTGTAACTTTTTTCTGTAATTTTTTTTCAAATTTTATCATTTTATGTTCTATGCCAGAAATTCAAGAATTAACATAAAGAGAGCTGTCTTAGACAAGTCCACTCTTCTCCAGAAATAAACAGAGAAAAAAATGAGCACAAAGGTTGTTCTGTAAACCATTTACCATTGTTTGTAACATCAGCATTGTGTTTCAAAATTGATCTTTAAGGTATGTGATCTTTACAGACAATACTTTACATCACAGCATTAGAAGTAGAAGGGTGTCAGGAGTCAGACAAGTTCCACAGGGCAGAGCTAAAAAATATAAGAGTTCTTCATAATGGGGAACAAGGAAATAGAAAAAAATTGATCTATTTTGGGAAAGAAAAAGGGAACATCTTGAAACAGTACTCAGGTCGAAACTCCTACAGAAATGATATCATACCTTTTGTCCCTAGGGGAGTAAACCCAGACCTGGATTCACAACAGCTATTGTTCTAGACCTTGAAAGCAAGATGAGAATAAGATGACTTGAGAATAAGATGAATAAGCAAGATGACTTGTCTGAGTGAAACTTTGAAATCCTACACATCTTCACTGTGATGAGGAAGGCTAGATGCAGCTGAGTGAACAGCTGACTAATTGCCACCATCTACCGTGGCATCTTGTTTAAGTAACAATAGAGACATATGCTTAGAGATGAGAGACAACACAGCTCTAGCACATATACCTGGATGAAGATGTAAAACACTGACATTGAGCCTTCTGTGATCTGATTTGTTGACCTTCACAGCAGTGACTGCAGTCCAGAGGTTAACGCTAAAATACAGACTAACTGTAGCAGTTATTGTTTAATTCAAACTAAAGGAAGGCTGCAGTGCTATATATCTATAAAGCTATTTGAGCATGTCTGCATCAGATTAGAAAATCAACTGCATTCAATCATTTTCTAATCAGTTGTTTACTGCTGTGGAGAAAGGGTTTATGAGATTCAGTGTTTGTTTTTACAAATACAGTCTGATAAGGAGACTTACCTTCTGAAGAAGCTCTTTATTCTCATTTCTTTTTAGGTAACTAGGGAAGAAAAGCTGTCCAGGAACTGTCATTTAAAAAGTACATACTTCCGAGCACCTAATTAGAAGTTTTCTTTGCTACTTTGAAAAGGCTTTGACTCTGCTTTGTGCAGTTTCATATTCCTTCATTCCCTTAGAATGCCTCTGGCTGCATCTCTAATGCTTTCAGGCTCTGGAGAAAGACTCAGCTGTTGTCCAGAGGATCCATGTTCCTCAAGGAACATGACTTTCACAGTTCTGGTCAGAGCACCTCCTCATGCTCTGCAGTGATTTGAGGCTGCCAGCACATATTCCATCCCCCCTCCATGAGGTGTGCTTTTGTAGAATCACAGATAGCACTTCTCTGAAAAAGCATGGCAGCACAGGGACATATTGGGACTAATTAGGTTTTACCACCATCAGCAGCAGAGTGTCCTTTCACACAATAGAGAAATAAATTTGGAGTATCAGCCTGCCTATCCCTGTGTCACCCCATGGTGACAACCAAAGTCATACAAGTGGCTTGTATGGTTAATAGAGCAGCACTCATGCTGATCCTTTGGCTTGTTCAGGAAACATGCTCTTTTCCACACACATCTGAGAACCTGATCTAACACCCCTCACCCAGTGCTGAATCTGGCTTGGAAACTTTGCTGTCTCGTTGTACAGTAGATGTCTCTGGGACAGAAGGCTGGCATGGGAGTCTTCTTTTGAGGAACTGTCCCAGGCAGAAAGGAGAAGGCTTGGCACCATCTTCCTGCTAAGAATAGCTGCCTATTTCACAAACATCCCTGTATGCCAGCTGGGCACTTGATGCCAGGTCTGTCAGGGATGCTCTCCATAGCAAAGGTTAGTAGAACAAAGTACCTGCTGTCAGATGGATTTTATTTCTTGAGTCTCCACACCTCTGAAGTGCTTTTGCAATGGGGAACTTACCGTGGAAACCTTCTGCAGATGGACCTCTTGACACTGTTAGTCTCCCAATGCCTTCCGGGTTTGGCATTCTAAGCCCAGTGGGATACCAGACATTTCAAGTATTTTGGGGACCTGAGAACTTGTCCTTTCCAGTGCTTTTAGTGACTTTGAGCCGACTATGAGCTACTGTGACCATGGAGTATTGTTTTCTGAGGCCTAGCTGTGAGAGCTTCTTCTTTACAAGGAGCTGTTGTGAGGGAGGAAAGCAAAGGCATTGTGTAATGGTAATAATGAACTATGTCTTTTTCCGCATTATCTCCAGATGGAAAGAGAACTGTCTTGATCTGTGTGCTTTGACTTTCTGCCTGACTGGTCAGAAAGACCACTAATATGAAGTGGCTCCAACTCCAGAGTGAAGGAGGAGTATCTGTTGAATGCCCAGTTGTTGCCTGTGTCCAGCAGCTGCAGTGTCCTGTGCCAGCAGGGCCATTTGCAGGATGACCGACCTCTCATGCAGCACCAACTGCAGTAACGATGCTGCTTTCTGGGTGAGCCACAGGGACAGCACCTCATGCCAGTGACCAACTTGTACTGACAAAAGACAGCAGCAATCCCACAGTCATGATCTAACACATGCTGGACATATGCAGTTCAGGAAACCAATCTCTTTTTTAACAGTGTTTCTTTTAAGTGGAGTTATGATGCACCTACTGTAAATGTACTGGTTTGAAAAGAGGTAATGTTCACTGGCGAGGCTGCAGTATGCTAAGCCCTGCATAATGGATGAGGAAAAGCTTTCCATTTCTCAAATACAGTCTGAAGTAGACGCACTCTACAGACTGGGCATAAAATATATAGGAACATCATGCTGGAAGTATTTTGTCTTGGTTTTTTCTTTACTATCTCCAATATACACAACCATTTATATATATATATATATATATGAACCCACGCAATAAACAGCTGTCCAGAGCACACTTGCTTCCTGACAATCTTGTCTAAGCTTTCCTTACTAATCTGCAGCTCTTCCCAATGATTTATGACTTACCTAGTGCAAATTATTTAAAACTTATTCTGCTGCAGAAATATTATTGTCTTTCCTGCCGTATTCATAACCAGATTGTTTAGACCTCCTTGGAACGGACACAGTGCTCAAGTCTGGAAGTTATGGCATGCTTATGTCCTAGTAGATTCTATAAAGAAATGCTTTGAAGTCAGATTTAGCAGTGTCAATGATTTTGCCCTTTGACTCCTCATATTAAACAGTACCTGAAATACCTACCTTTCCAATGGGACAATTTAGAGATTCCCTACTCAGCTTGTAAATTCTCCAATATTTTTCTTTTTTTTTTTTTTTTCTTAGCAATATAGGTCTTGTCTCATTGTTACTGACTCACTTGCCTGAAAATACATTCAAATGAGGTTTACAAAATGTCAGGACCATATTTCTGGTTTCCCCAGAGCAGCCAGTGAGGAAGCATGGAAAAGCACCTTTGTTGAAATGATGCCCTGGACAGTGGCCAGATTTTTGAGGAGTTACTTTTGGGGATTTGCTATCCAAATTTTGAGACATTCTAGAAGATCATTTCCCTGTGGTATTAGTGTGATAATTATTACACAATTCAATTAGAAAACAATGGTGTAAGAACAAAAATCTGTTCCCCTTCCAGTTTCCAAGGTCTTTAAAAAGAAAAGAAGAGCTTTTAAATGCTAACAGCATAACTTTGCTGAACTCAGCATTGCACTTCAAAGGTATTTGCTATCTTTCCAGTTTGTCTCTGTGGTTTTACATGAAAATGTTGTATTACAGCTTCTTCCTGAAAGGTAAGGATATCAAAATACTCCTGTGTACTTTTTATGCCATTGAAACTATATGAGGAAATAGCTGTTAATGATATTGATATGAGAAGCCAAAAAATAAAATGAAATCGTAAGTAAAAAGCAAAATTGAATTGTTTCCATAAATTAAACATGCATTACCAGGGATGTAAGTAATACAGGATTTCAGTGTTTTTTTTACTTTTTACAGTATATTGAAAATTGCTAATGGTTCCTGCTTACTGAAAACCGTCAACTTTATTAAAATAAATAACAGAATTGTTCTTGTTAAATCTTGAAGGAAGAACAATTAAAAAAATTATGAGTATCTGCAAACAGTGCAGGCCATCAGCTGAGTATTGGACCAGGTGGCACACTGGAATAAAAGGGCATGTACCAGGAGCAGACACAACTGCAGGGATGGGAATGAGGAGGCTGAGCAGTGAACAGGGCACACCTCGAGTTCACACCTCAGTGATGTGCAGGTGGGAAGAACCTACTCATCATGTTCCTGCAGAGTTTGAGGAAGAGGCATTTAGCATGCTTATTTTTCTTCATAAATTAATATGACTGCACCAAGAATATATCTTACTTCTAGCAGGAAACTGTCCTTCAAACAGAACAGTTCTGCAAGGTCTGAAAATCTGACTCACTGTCTAAGCAACAGCATGAAAAAACTCAAACAACCGGGCTTTGAATGTTGAATGTAAAATGTTAGTTGAATGTAAAAGTCTAAGGGTTTGTATCACAGCTGGCCTGCGGTGCAGTCCTTCAGCTGAAAGAGGCCTTAACACATCCTTCTCTGCAACAGATTATGTTTGCATTTAATACTTGTCATTTTGAGAACAATCTTGTAATGGAAGAAAACCAGCACTATTTGTTGACCCAGCAGAATATAAGTATTTTAATCTCTGATGAAAAATTAATGTGACCAATAAATATTAAGCACATACCAGATTTTTTTTTCACCTGTCATGTGTCTTGTATTACTTCAGCCTGTATCAGCTCCCTTTACCAGCTCAGCAAGGAAAGCAAAATAAATGAAATATAAGTAATGGATCAAAGACAAGACTCCTTATCTATTAGAACTAAAGAGAAGACGCTGTTAGACACTTCCACAAGCCTATGGATTCTGCTATATATGAGGGATTAAGGAGTTCTCACCTGCCTCATAGGTTAAAGGGATTCATTTGGCCATGGAGACTCGCAGGCACAGTGCATTACAGAACCCCCTTCACAAGGTTAATTTCTAAAACTTACATTAAATCAGTTTCTTTTGCTCTTTTTATTCTGTGTAGCCATTCTGTAACCTTGCTCCTCAGGGGTTTAGCACCTTTCACTTTCTGGTTAAATTTACCTTCTAAGTTTGAGCACTTCTGGTATTATGCAAGTGTTGTCCCTTAGCCTACTATCTTTTCCTTCTTGAAGTATTTTTAAACAGCAGCAGGTTCCCTCCTTCTAGCCCTTGTTTTGTTGGATGAAACAAACCACACTCTCCTAATCTTCCCTTTGGCAGCCCTTCTTTGCATCTGTTTTAGTCTGAATATCTCTTTCTCTAATAGCACTGACCAAAACTATAATTATAGTCAACTGTGGCTGCCTGCAGCTTGTGCAACAGAATCAGTATCTTCATTTCACTGCTGGAATGGACACTGACAGGAAGTATCTTAAAGTGATCACACTTTTCTTTTTTTTTTTCATTTTTAAAACATATATTTATATTTATTTTTATATTTAAAATTTTTTATCTTAAAGTGATCACACATTTAAAAGTTTTATTTTCTTTCCTTTGGTAATGAAATCTCCTTCAATTAGCATCTCCTTCTGCATAGATAATTATAAACTAAGAGGTGACATATGAGGTCATCTAAGAAAACCTAAGAGGCTTTTCTCTTTCTGACTTTGCATAAAGGGGGATTATTTTATGCCTATCCTTTTCAGTTCCTACTCTGGACTCTTTCTTTCTGCCTTTCAAAATCAGAGCAAAGATATCTTGTCAATTTTGCAAATTAGACATTTTCACTTTCTCAGCTAAAGCCTAAACTCATCACAGAACCATAGAAAGACCTGGGTTAGAAGAGACCTTAAAGATCATCTAGTTCCAACCCCATTGCTGTGGGCAGGGACAGCAGTAAAGTTCCTGATTTTATTTCCAGGATACTGGCACATTTTCAAATGGTAACACTCATCTGGTCAGACAAACCTGGTAGTAATTTCTGAATGCACAAGTTACCTAGAATGCTTATCTACTTACTGTCTTCTTGTGATTGCTTATTCTAGATTCAAAATTCACATTGATCTAGTTTTTTCAGGTTTGCTCACACTTTCCTGGCTGGGGAATTCTTTGGTACAGTGATACAGTTGTTTCAGTATCTGTGACTGCTGAGTCAATTTCAGTTTTTTAACTGGATAGCCCCATGGCATTCTCAGGGGTACTTTTTCAAAGCAGGATTCCTTTAACATGATGTTCTGCAGTGGAGTATTACTTTTCCCATTGTTAACATTTTTATTCTTCAAAGGCACTTTTTTTTCATTCTAGTCTAGTATCTTCTCAAATCCATGCTGCACTAAAATCATATTGTTCAAAACATTCATGATCTCTCCCAGAGTAATCTGTGAAGGGAATTATCATGTTCTTCAGTCCATCACAATGATCAGTTAAAACCTGCTTGTATTTGACCCAGTGCTAATTCCTCTGCTCCCTATCAATAAACCCTTTTAATTTAAAATTTTGTTTCCTGATTTAGCGAGATCTCATCCTGCTACAGTTCTTATTCCATTTTCTGCTGTTAAAGTATCATGCAGTAGTCCACAGCCAATGCCTCAAACTTCCTGAAAATAATTTTACTTTATACAGAGTGGTATAGGAACACACCCATAGTAGTTCTGATTTCTGGCAAATTGCTGATTTTTTTGAAGTAACTAAAAACTAATTACAGCTCAAATGAAAAACCTATTGCATCTCCATATTTTAAAATGGTTTAGAGAGGAGAACAAACTCCTCATTAGTGCCTGATTGATCCTTGGTGTTGCAAGTGATGCACTGTCTAAGTTAATTTGAAGGCATTCAATACAAGCACCT
This sequence comes from Trochalopteron elliotii, assembly GCA_024734555.1. Lineage (NCBI taxonomy): Eukaryota > Metazoa > Chordata > Aves > Passeriformes > Leiothrichidae > Trochalopteron > Trochalopteron elliotii. The sequence continues at coordinate 2,127,617 of JANPWX010000064.1, read as the reverse complement.
TGTGAATTTATGTACAGAGAGGCATAAAACAGTCTGAATTAATTACTCTATAGCTCAACTCAATTCCACATGTACATTTAAAAGCCACACTTAAGAAAAATATTGCTATACCAATATAGGGCAGGGGGAAAAGGGGTGAATAAGACAGCAGCTTCCAGCAAAAACAGTATCATCATGAATCCAGATCTTACCCTATTTGAAATAAAATCCTCAGAACATGAGGCTTTATTTATATATAAAAAAAAGAAATGGAAATATTATCACTTTGTTCACTAAAAGTACATGTTTCCTTAGATAGTACTTGCCCCAAAAAACTGTCCCTGGAAACTTATGAATTCAGAATAATGCCTTTGATATCTCACATGGATGATGCTGTGACTTTGCTTTTTGCCAGCAAAGGAAGTGTGCAATGTGTGTTGTTACGTGAGACTACCTGATAGTGCCTGTTTTGACTTAGGATGCTGGCAACACAGTTTAACTCTGTACGAAGTACCTTGATCTGAATAATGTTGACATTTTTTTTTATATGCTTAAATCATCTCACACCTATGCGAAAGGTTTGATCTCATTATTCTTCTACTCAGTTCTTAGTAATTGGAATGCAAAAGGAAGGCTGTACAAATGAAAGCTGGATCATGATCGTAAATCTCTGCCTTGTGTGGCAAACACAAGGGAGAGAACTGAGGAAGAAAAGGATGAATATATGAATAAAATGACACAGGTCAAAATTAAAAATATAAAAAAAATTTTAAAAACCCCAAAACACCCCAATCAAATATTTTCCTGCACAGTCAAGAATACTATGTAGCACCTCCAAGGATCTCAGCTGTCTGCCTCATAGTTCCTTTCCAAACTGCAGCCTAATATTTTCAATGTTTTAAAACAAGTACAGACGGTGACTATCATAACAAATGCTATTTTTAGTAGATAATGTAATGGCAGATGATAAATTCCAAACAGCAAGGTGACAAATACACTGATTTTGGTGAAATTGGATATTTTAGCTACTGCACAGAACTTATATTTTGTCTAGTAAATATTCTCATGCACTGTAGCTGTCTTAATACAAGACACTTGCCTAGGCACCTGGCAAACAATCTTATAAACAGGCACATGCCAACATGTGACAGCAGCTGTGTCTACCTGAAATCCCACTGCACTGTTCTGAAGAACTTCCATGTACCTTCCTGTTGTTGAAAATGCTGTTTGACACACTGGTCTGTCACAGCTCACCACATCCCTCATGGCATATGCAGGAATGGACAGTAGGACTGGAGTAAGTTCTAAACGTTAACTTCACAGCCCTGACATAATTTCAGGAGAACACATATACGAAAGTTGGAGGACAAAAGGAAATTTATATAATTTGATATTTCAACTTCTAATTTTCTTTGTGACTAGAACTACACCTTGTCTGGCATGCAAAACTGAAGTTTCTCTAAGAATCTTTCTCATTCATATGAACTATTTCAGTACTTTATTTTCTTTATCCTGTAACTGGAATAGCTGCTCAAGTGAAATTCTGGGGCTTGGGATTGCTTTCAAATAACAAATCAATCAATCTGCAGTTATTCCCAAAAACACAGTAAGCAGAAAGTTCTAAAAATACCAGTTAATGTTGATAATTTAATAGGCCATTTATAGTCATCCAAACATTTTACTCAATACTGTTATGTACAAAATCCACTAAAATAAAAAAAAAAAATTTAAATGTTATCTTTCAGATGTAAAAGTGCAATTAACACAGGCAGAGTTTTTGCAAGAACATTACATTTCTATTAAATTCACTGCCTACATAAGAGCCTAACAGGTGTATGGCCTACACTGAAGTGAATGAGGATTTTTTTTGTTAACTCTGAATAAGCCCAGTAGTTGATAAATAAACATTTTCTGCCACCGTAATTATAGTACATACATCCAAAAATGCATTGCACAATTGTTTCCATAATTTTCAGTTCTACTGACCTTCAGAAATTGAAGTAGAGCAACAGTAAGATTCATTAAGTTTCAGAATTAATTAACACCATAAAACCTTGTAATAATGTGCACAAAACAGCCATCGTGAATGGCTTTCTCCTGAATTCTGACAGCTTCCCAAAGATGTTATTTACCCTGAATCAATGTTCTTCCTTTACAGTACCAAATGGAATTTCTGGAACACGATTTACATTTATCTTTCATGCATAACTTATTCATAATTTGGAAAGAAATGGCAAGCCTTCATACATGTCAGCCTTTAATTTTAACCAGTCCTGAAGCCTCTGCAGAGCTGATTTTTCTTGTGTTAATATTTTTGCAGCTTTTCTCAGTTTTTCTTCATTTCGTTCTAAATAACGAATTCCATCTGTCTGCAGCTGACTGAGTTTCTCTTTACGACTTTCATCCAGAGGTATGTCTTCATTCATAAGAGGGTTAAATCTGAAATAGGTATCTGGAGGTAAAAGTGCATCCAGCATGGTGTGAACTTCTGTATTGAAAACAAATGAAGAAAACAGTTAAATTCACATGAGAGAGTCTTGCAAGTGCTCTGACCAACAACTGCTCTGGAATGACACAGTAAGAGTAAATGTGTGCTGCTTTGCTGAGTAAACATTTTTCTACCCCTGCCTCACTGAAACCCCTTTCTCATTAGAAGACTTGTAAATGACCCTGTAGCTCTGTTTACACTGGAAAAGCTCCATCTTTTATTCCAAGACAACTTCACTGGTATGACAATTAAGTAGACTTTGCAGCTATCTGGATTTTTAATTACATTCCATTCCTTAACAAGTAAGAGCATATCCTGAAGAGCAGAAATGTAACTTGCATAGTCCCATTTCAGGGTATATGTGATTTGTTACACTCAGTACTAACAGAAGTAGGTATTATGAAAACAACAGATATGTTCTTCTGCAATCTCAAAGTAAACATATGTAGGATTAAAGCTTTATTTTGTTCACAACTATTAATTTTTTAAATATATTACTACAGATTTGAGGCTTGAACTTAACACGCATTTAATTTAAAATATTCAAGTTCAGTTAGCTACTAAAATAAAAAACTATGTAATGATATGTTCTTTTTTTATAACCTGTTTCTCTCTCCCTTTAGACCTTTTTGTTGGCTCACTTAAAATTCCATTTCTATCACTTCCTTCAGCATTCATTCTATCTTCTTTGTATTCTTACCATGTTCCTCCATTCTTTTAAACATCTATTGTCATATAAAAAGTTTGAAGTGAAAAAATATCACTGATAAGATCAAAGCAAAAGATTCTTGTAAATATGAAATCCTCTTGGCTTGGCGTCTCCTCCTGCAAATTACTCAGCTATGTCTGTTCTTGTCTCACTACATCCAGTCTTTCTTGCCCTATTTAATACTCTCCTTATTTTCCTTCATAATTTAAGTTTCCGTTTGCTCAAATCTACTCTCCTCTCTTTCCATTTCTTTTCCTTTTGTCTCCACAATGAACTTTCCTTTCTTGCTCTTCCCTTCAAATTCCTTGCCTCATTTTTCAGTTGCAATGAAACTTTCTGATAGAAAGTGGACAGCACATATCTCCTTCCCACAATTCCCACTGCCTTCCCACAACTGTGCAAAACCCGAAAGGCAACCCAAAATCTAGCTTTTTCCTACTAGTGACAGTCAGCTGACAGAGACTACATAGCAAGGGGTCTAGACCATAAAAGCATTTCTTGTTCCCTGGCTTTTTGCAGTATCAGTTTCCTTTGTAATGGGAGGGGGCAATTATCTGTGTATCAATAATTTCCTGTTTATAAAAACAAAACAGATGTAAACTGCTAGTGAAAGAGTTCCAGTGTACTTCTATCTAGGAACGTGAATTTATTTTAGAAAACAGATACTTGGCTCTTCCTGACAGCAACAGAAGTCATCAGCACTGGCAGATACAGTACAGTCCTTGGAAAAGTACAGGTATAAAAGCATACATTAAAAAGATCAGAAATCAAATACTTTTTCTGAAGCTATTGGAAATTGATGTTCTGTATTAACTGCTAAGCATTTCTGTGTTATGGGAAAAACAAATAAAATACAAGAAAATATGATTTTTAAATGAATTCCTGAGTATGCCTTTTATCCTAAAGCTCAAGTAAAAAGATTTATCTTCCAGAAAACATGTAAGACTGGTACTAAAACTATACACAGTAAGTTACAAAGAGACATGCTTCAATTAGTTTCATGGGGCTGGTAGAGAGGAGAAGGGGAAAGAAAAAAGGTTTGAAGACTGTTCTCTGAATTTGAACTATAATTCTCAGAAACACAAATAAAATTGAAGACAGTCACAGTACAAGTGTATAAGACACCAACCTTCTGTATCAGTTGCACTGTTGATAACATTGGTCAATTTGGCTTTCAGACTGGTGTGTGTGACATTGGTCTTCACCTCACTTTCGTACCGGCCAGTGCCCAGCGAAATCAGACACTGCAACGGAACATTCGGCCACAGACACTTGCACTCATGAACTGCCAGTGCAGAAGGATTATTTAGGAGCAGACCTCCATCCTGTAAATTAAGAAGAAATACAATTATTGGTATTATACATAACATACGGTCATAAAAGAAACTGCAACTATGAACTATGAATTAAACTAGCATAGCCCTAACATACAAAACCAGTAAGAATTAACTTCCAACTTTTGTGAAACTGAATTGAATCCGTTTGTGCAATGCAGCAGCTGCCTAGCTAGGCCTCCTGGGCAGTGTCAGAGCAGCTGCTGGGGCTTATGATTGCTTCTGCTACATTATATAGAAGTGTTAGGCTGAAGCAGCAGCATTCACTGGAATATCTAGAGGAGTTAGGACTTCATTTTTTGAAGACCTTTTCAGTAAGACAGATAGGCATATTGAAATTTCCTAATCAAAAATCTGCCCCTCTAAATGCTTATTAGTGATACTACAAGGAAATGTTCTGTAACAAAACCCAGATCATTACCTGCAGATTGCAAAACAAATTAAAAGAGAAAAATCACAAGAACTAAGCTTGGTCAAAGCTTACTTTGTAAGCACCGTCATCACACAGGATGCTACAGCCCTGATTTAAGAGCTGGAAAGTCATGTAGGTTGGAAAGAACTCACTGAGCTCATCTGGTCCAACTGCCTTGCTGAAGCAGGATCAGCTACAGCACACTGTCCAAGGCCATGTCCAGTTGGGTTTTAAGTATCTCCACAAATGGAGACTCCAAAACCCCTGTGGGTAACCTGTTCCAGTGTTTGACCACCCTCAGAATAAAATACTTTTCATTTGTTCAGATGAATGAACTGTCCTATATTTTCATTTACATCATTGTCTCTTGTCCTACCAGTGGACACTATGGGGAAGACCACAGCTTCCTCATCTTCTTTCCCTCCCATTCTTGATTGGTACACATAGGTAAAATCCCCTCCTTGAGCCTTCCCTTCTCTTGGTTGAACAGTCTCAGCTGACTCAGTCTCTCCTCACGGGAGAGTCCCTTAACCATCTTTGTGGCCCTGGACTAACTCAAATAGGCTCCTGTCTCTCTTGTAATGGGAAACTGGAGGCAGCACTCCAGATGTGGCCTCAGCAGTGCAGAGAGGAAGGACCATTCCCCATGACCACTGGCAGCACTGTTGTTGATGCAGCCCAGGATGCTGTTAGCCTTTTTACTGCAAGTGGGCATCACTCAGGTGGAGCTTGTTGTCCACCAGCACCTCAAGGTCCTTCTTTGCCAAGCTGCTTTACAACTGATTGTAATGAGGCTATTAACTCCACATATGCAGGGCTCTGCCTTTCACCTTTTTGAACTTCATGAGAATTCTTCAGTCTGTTGAGGACCCTTTGAGTGGCCACCCAACCATTCATGTACCAGTCATGTCTGTATCATCCATGGAATTCCTGCAGGTATACTCTGATGAATCATCCAGGTCATTAATGGAGATATTAAATAGAATTTGCCTCAGTATTGACCCCTAGGTACACCAGTAGTGTCTTGCTTCCAACTTGACTTTGTGACACTGATCCCAGCTTGGGCCTGGTCATTCAGCTAGTTTGTATCCACCTCACTGTCTACTTACCTAACCCACACTTTGTCAAATTGTCTATGGTATTACAGGAGGTAAGTGTCAAAGGCTTTACAAAGTTGAGGTAAATGACATCCGTTGCCTTCTACTTGCCTACCAATTGCAGAAGGCTGCCAGGGTTGGTCAATCATGAGTAAACTACTTTGTAAATCCATGCTGACTACCTTTTTGTCCTTCATGACTTTGTAAGTCCTTTTCTGGAGGATTTCCTCTATCATCTCCCAAGGGATTGGGCTGAGATCAACAAGCCTGAAGAGCTCTCTTCTTGCTGTTCCTGAAGACATGAATGGTATCTGCTTTCCCAACAGCCATGATCATTTCAAAATAATCAAGTCACCTCACAATGGCCACAGCCAGGTCCATCAGCACTCATGGGTGCAACGCATCAGACCTCACGAATTTATATATGACAAGTTCATTTAACTGCTCCCTAACCTGGTTCTCTTCCCACCGTGTACAAGTCCCCCTTGCACCAAACTTTCATTCTAGCTGCAAGGGGCTGGGATTCCTGAAGCTATTTTTACTGGTATAGACTAAGACAAAGGCAGCATTAAGCATCTTGGACATTTCCAAATAATGCACCACAAGCTTTCTTGCTGCAATCAGTAGCAGGACTACATTTTCCCTAGTCTTTTGGCAGTTTATGTACTTGCAGAATCTTTTGTTGTTGACCTTTATATCCCTCTCCAGACCAGCTTTTATTTTCCTAGCCCCACCTGTGCGAGACTGGACAGGACATCTATGCTTCTAGGTCACTCGTCTCTCCTACACCTTTTCTACATTTCCTTTTTATGTTGGAGTTCAGTTACAATATCCTTGCTCATCTCTGTCTACCATCTTTGCTTGATTTTCTGCTTATTGGAATGGTCCTTTTCTGAATTTGGAGGAAGTGACTACTGACTATCAGCAGCTCTCCTAGATCCCTCTTCCCTTCAAGGTGATAATCCATGAGATTCTTCCAAGCAGAGCTCTGAAGAGGTCTGCTTTCCTGAAATGCAGTGCTCTAGTCCTGCTTTTTTCCCCTGCTTCCTCCCCTTAGGATTCTGACCTCCATCCTCTCACAGTCACTAGAGCCAAGGCTTTCTTGAACTTTCACATCCCTGACTAGTTCTTTATTCTTCATAATCACCAGGTCCAGCAAAGCTACCTTTCCTTGTTTGTTCCACCATTGACTACAACAGCTGCTGGCACCAATGCACTTGAAAGATCTTCTTGGTGGCTTGAGCTCTTCTGTACTGTCCTTTTATCAGGTACCAGGATGATTCCTGTGAGGACCAGCCCTGGGGATATGAGGCTTCTTTAAGCAGCCCAATACTACTAGGAACAAATGCTACTCTGGAATTGAGGACAGACATCTTTTGCTAGCTACATGTTAAAAGTGTAGTTGATGAGGCTGGGATAAAATACTTCAGGACTAATAAGAATCAGTGTGAATAACAGTAATCCTGAGAATTCAAACAATGAGATTTTGATCCACTGAATCTCAGGAAGTATATTCAACACTTCCTAGAAGTAAAACAACCTTCACTCCAACTAAAAAATAGATTTAATTTGGAATTTGAATTAAACAGAGGGTTTTTTTTAATTGGGAATGCCTTAAAACCAGCAGTTATTAAGACAAAACTTAAAGCTTGAGAACATTATCAATAGCAGAGATGAAGATAGCTGTATCCATTCAGAATCTATGCAAACAAATAAAATATAAAAGAAACAGAGTATTTACTAGAATAGGTATAATGCAAGCATTCACTGTATTCTAAAGTTTCCTGAACTCCCTATATCCAGTATCTGACCATCATATTACTAGAACAATAAGGAAAAGCAACTCTACCCAGGAATAGCTCAGAATAAAAAAGGTTTTAGAGATGAAATATATTTTACAGGAACTGCTTGTAACTGCAGCTGTGCTAGATAAGTAAAAACAGGATTACTGAGCTTAGTTTTTTTGAGTTTGCTTACTTTTAATTAACCTTTCATTTCAATCTACAAAAAGCTCTTTGATCCCTTTCTGGATACCGTCCGCCTTGCTCAAAACACTAAATACACTGCTAACATGAATGGTCTCTTCAGTGCCCATCATCCTTTGCTCATGTTTAGTCTAGAAAACTAAATACAAGGATGTTTTTGTCCTCTATGTAATTCCCCATGAATCTTTATCTAAAATCTTAGTAATTATCATAGTGGTACTTAATTCTTTCTTTAAATCCTAGATTAAAAACATGCTTACAAAATAATTTCCACTGATATTATTAATATAATTAAATTAAGCATGACTGCTACACCATGGGAAAATTGGCGTTATCAGAAGTTTGAGGGTATATAATACTAGAATCTACAATACTACATATTTTTGTAATACTACAACATTTTTGTAATACTGACAAACAAAAGATCAAAGGAACGCAAAATACCTACACATACCAAATGTGTTTGTGATGATAACTAACAGCTTTGTGCAATGATTTCCATATTTAAACATCCTCCAATTTAGATTTATTGTAATGACAGTAAATTCCTAATGATTTTCAACTCAGACACAGCTTCTAGCATTTATACAGATAATAGACACATGTCAGTTTTTGAAAGTTAGAAGCAGGACTAAGAAAGGCAACTGATTTTTTTTCTTCTCCTCCAAAGAGATTATGGGTGATAATAAGCACGTTCTAATCAATACTTCAAATAAGATTACTCTGTTAAAAAAGCAATGTTCATCATACTGCTTTTGCTTACAATGATCAACTACTAAGGGAGGAAATAATGGTATTAGTTAAAACTGTCCTATTAAGGACCCAGTGAAGGAAATACTGCAGTAATTTGTTTAAATCTGCAGTTCCAGCAGCCATACAGCTAATTATGTCAAAAGCTGAAATTCTTGTGAAAAAGTATTTTCACCATTTTTAAAATTACTTATGATTTCACATTTATGCATATTCTAAGAAAATGTAAAGAATTTTCCTTTCTGAAAATTAAAGAATGGAAACTAATCCTTCTGATTCTGAATAATTCCTCTAACTTCATAAAACTGTAAAGAAACCCATCCCAGTAAGTGTACTGAACTAGCCATACAGAAATATGAGAGCGAGATCTTTATGTTTTAAAATTAATTTTAAGAAATAATGACATATCCTTCTCCACGCTTGCTCTTGAGAAACAAAAACAGAATTCCCAAGTGATTGACTCCATAGTTTTGTACATAAGATACTGAGATCACAAGAAACTTCACTGATTCTTGTTTTGGAGAGCTGCTAAATCTGCTGTCTTAAATTTTTTTCTGATTCTGTTGAACTTATTCTATAGCTATAAAATACTATATAAACTCATCTAAATTACTTATAACTTACTAATTAAAATATTTTTCGTAAGCATTTAGCTTTTAAAATACATTTATAAAAATAAAAAATCTATTATTTATAATAAATATATATTTATCTATCCCTATATTTATTAATTATATTTATTTATATATTTATAAAAATTAACCAAAATGCAATAAACATAAATACTGAATGATTGTCAGTAGAATGGAATGTCTTGGTAACTAACAATAGTCTCCTCATCCGTGCTAGTTTCCATGAGTTTTCTTGCCACTCTGGACTTCCATGCAATTGAACAACTGGAAGTAAACAAGGCCCATTTATCTGATCTATGGCTACAGAGATGCAACATCAATCCCTGTTTGTTTCAAAACAAAACAATGCACACAAAATAAGGATCTTTATATCATATACGATGGTGCAAAAATCTTGTTGATATAAAGTGATGTTTTAACTTACACTATAAGCATTGAGTTTAAACTTAATAGTATAAGCTTCAAGCTACAATTCAAATTCTACAAAGCACTGCTAACTTTATGCACATCCTGAACCTTTTCAGTTTCCATTATCAGTTCCTTTTTGACAGATGGAATGTCTTCACTGTGTCCCTCCTTTCCTCTATATTGTTAGCTACGACCCTGTGGAATGGTACTGCCTGTGTGCACACAGAAAAGGAGAGGCTATATAAACACAATATTCAATAAATGACTACATTATTGACATACACTGGGTCTAAAAGCAAAACCAATAGATCAAGTGCAGTGATTATCCCTTTTTATTCAGTACTCACAAGGCCAGACTGGGGACAGATACTTTGTACAGCTTTGGACACCCACTTACAGAGCACTGAAGAACTGAACACACACAGTAAAGAACCACTAAGATGGTTTGGGGCCTGAAGCATATAACCTATGAGAAGAGATGCAGGGAACTAGTTTTGCTTACCCCATTAAAAAGAGGAAGCCAAGGAGGAAGCTAATCACAGTGTTTCACGATCTAAAGTAGAAACACCCAGGTTCTTTCAGAAAGTACATAATAAGAGCTGGAGAAGCTGTGGAATCTCCATCCTTGGGTATTTGCAAAACTAAGCTGGGCAAAGTTTTAAGCAACCCCACTTTGAGGTTTAGCCTGTTTTGAACAGAAGGCTGGACCAGATAACCACCTGAGGGCCTCTCCTCCTCCAATTTTCCTAAGGTTCTACTCTATTTAAAGAAAGACTGCATGAATCACAGATGCATGTAATTGTAGCTGTAAAATGAAATTACATTTCAAAATCCATTCTTATGAGAAACTGAATTTTGTCAGTCCAGTCTCAGTCTTGTGGAAAATGCAAGATTTGTAGTGCCAGAAAAGGTTTCAGTTGGACATTTAAGAAAAACATCTTCATCAAAAAACATTAGAACATACTGAAGAGATAAGTGGTGGAGTTATCATTCCTGGAAGTATTTAGAAGACATTCAGATGTGGTGCTTAGGGACATGGTTAAGTGGTGGATTGGGCAGTATTATGTTAATGGCTGGATTTTTAAAGTTTTTTCAACATAAATGAGTCTATGATTCACACCTTGCAATCTTTAACAGAAAGGGTAACTTACAGGAACTCTTCAAATGACTAAACTGTTGACCTATATCCACAACAGGTGGAACTGGCCCAAGTTCTGACTCAGGACTCAGTGTTGGGCAAACAGCCAGGTCAGATCCCTTTTTCTTTCTGTACTCCCATCCTTGGATGATCTGGCCTTCCCTACATTTCACTCTCTCTTCTCATTTAGCTAGATCTCAATGCAATTGCAAACTCTCTTTTTCACCTCCCAAACACACGAGTCACCCCTTCCCTTCTCTGCTGCTCAGTGCAGTGGCAAGTGCCAGACACTGTTTCATCTGCTGAACTTTGCAAAACCATTCCACACTTGAGTCAACTTAATTTGCTGGCAGTACACCAAACACAAAGTGCTGGAGTAAGAATGCTAATGCAAGGAGATACAAGAAAAGGGGGCATAACTCTCCCAATGTCATCATGCAGGCAAGCAGTACGGAAAAAGGCTTTTTAAAAATTTCTAAATAAAAAATAGGTATTTCTAAATTAAAAATAGTGGAAGTAATCAGATAAGTTAGTATTAAAATGGAACTTAATAATGCAACCCCAAATTTGCTAGTGATAACAAAGCAGTGAACTCAGGGACTGGGACATTGTTTTCAGTCTTTTGTCAAAGGCTTTCCCAGTGGTAAACATTCAGTTGTTCTGTTTCATTTAATATCTTACTCCCAGATGAAGCCAATTAATTTTTTGCACACAGATTTTTTCACAAAAATTCCTTAATGCAACAGTAACCATATTAAATTTTAGGGCTTGCTGGTAGGTAACAAGGAGTATAAAGCTGTAGCTAGGATTTTCTATCAGTGTTTGATAGTTACAAAATGGTCATGGCAAGGCTCCTCTGTGACTTGACTTACAGATCTTATATTATTTAAAGCAGGAAAAATGCACCTTTTGTAAACAAATGCTCCAATAAATACTCTGATGGAGATACCCTGCTTGCACAGTTCTAGAGGTGAAGAAAGGCAGATGGGTGCAAATTCTACAGTCAGAAGGAAAATAGACTGGGAAGTTTCAAAGAAAGTGTTCCAGAGCACTTGGGAACCTAGTAGCACGGGACTTTCTGAAAATCTTGTCCTATTTAAATAATTATGGCGAAGGGGCATGAAGTCACCAGTGACATACTTAAGTCAATAGTTTGAAAATAATTATTTAAAATTAAGATACTAAAATTCAAAAATCATACCATACTTTACCATGGGAGAGCAGTTGTTTCTCACAAGAACATTGTCTACTTCCATAGGCTCTCATTGCATTTCCTAATTCTGTCAGACTCAAGTTGAGCTTTGTAATTGTTCTGTATAACACCTTGTGTGCTGCACAGTTTTGTTTAAATGATGCTAAACTTTGTGACGAAAATAATCTAGAACTGAATGAAGGATATATAATGAATGAAAGCCAAGTCTGATATTTGGAAGCTGAGTTTGTTGGCTCCATAGTAACCACTTCACCCCACTGCCTATGCAGACATGCTTTGCATTTTAGTTCACTCTTACAGACTTGCTCTGTTGTTTACTTTCATTGTCCTTGTGAAAAAGCAGAGACAGAATTAGTACACAACTATCACAGGACAAGACAGGCTAAGATTCTGAATGGACTTCTGAAAAGTATTTTTAAAATTCTATGCTTAAAGTCAACATAAATAAAATAAATATGCAGCTTAAGGATAAGTCTAGTTGCTGCAAATGAAGAGTTTGAGTTGCTGCACAGTAATAAGGGGTTACTACTTCATAAAAAAATTAAAATAACTACCTTAAAAACACATACTCTATTTTCCATAAGTAAATGGGTATGCCTTGTCAAATCATTCTATAAAATCATCTCAATACATTTATGTATGTAGCAGCAAACATCCTCAGAGTAGAAGACAGGAATGAAAAAGGGGAGAGTTCTTTCACTACCTAAGGTAGTAAGGTCTATCAATACAGCTAACTTCAAGATTCACAACCCAGCCTAGTCCTGTTACTGCTCTGGGCACCCAGTGTTGTTATGAAAATGTCACTACATGTATCCTAAGCGTTAAGGCTTGCTCCATGAAGCATCACTGGGCTAAAAATGTTATCGTTTTTGACATATGCTTTGTGAAAAAGAAACCTATGCATTCAGGTTTAACTGTACAATAAAACTAGCCCCCTATAGCATTCAGTACAAACATACCCTTTTCAATACAAAGATTACATGATTATGCTGTTCTATTACAGCATATACATGAAATATACATGAATTATGGCTCTCCTCTTGGGAGTAATCAGTCATACTGGTCACAGTACTACTGAGGATGAAACTGATGGAAGAGGAACTCCCAGTAAAACAGGAAATCTTTATTTTCCTTAACTGTGGCAGTGTGCATTTTGGGATTTCCAATAATTCTGTATGTTTTTGTTATTTGTTTACACCCCTACACCCCCATCCCCAAACCCCTGTGGTCCTTCCCTGGTAATGGACCTTGTCAATCACCTTGTGAAAGTTAGGAAGATTCTGGTGAAGATGCTGGGTGATTTGACAGAGTCCTTGGGTCCCCACCTTTCTCCACTGTATCCCTGTTCTGGGTCACACCCCCCCTCCTGGATTGGTTCTGAGTTCCCCCTGCTCAGGGTACACCCCTGGGGTACTTAAGGTGAGGACAGAGGGCCAGAGCTGGCTCTTGCTCGTGGGCAGCTCCGAGGACAGAATAAAGCCCAGTGAGACCCATGTGCAGAGTCCACTCTTTCTTCCACACCATCGACCAGGCTTCAGGCTGAGGTTCAGACCCACCAGATCTTCCATATATGCCGGGGGGAGAGCAAGCTAGCCGGTAAAGCAGCTCAAGACCCTGCCATAACAAACTATTTGGCAAAATATATAAAGTTTTATAAACATGAAACAGGACAGAAGCAGAACTGTTTTCTTTTTATCCTGCTGACTAGCAATGGATGGTGGTGTCAATATTTCTAACAAATCTCTGTCTAAAATGTATAGTGACCAAGAACAATTTGTTTCAGCTTCATTCTAATGGTGTGTTCCACTTTGCTGTTCGAGCAAGAAAAATTTTAAATAACTTCAGTCATTTTTTATAAAGTATACAATGACCTACAGTTGTCTCCATACACAAATATTTCATCCAATTTATTTGGGAAGATTCATCTTTGCTTTATAATCATGAAGGAGACTACTGGGTCAACTACATACAATTATAATATATTCTCCACGATGTTGATTCCCAACAGAGGCCCTAATTGGTGACAGATACAAATGCAATCCTCCTATACACCAGATTTGTAACAATTACAGAAAGAACCAATTCTCTTATTTAGGGAGAGGCAGAGTGCTCCTTTAGATTCTTGAAATAAACACTTTGTGCTCATTATTTTGAGATGCTGTCTCAAAATTACAATTTCTCTTTAGACACTAGAAAAATAAACACTTAAGATATATGTCATAGTTTTAAAGCCTGCAGTGAAAAATGGATTTCCCTTGAAATGGCATTGGGAAAGATTCTAGAGAAAACATTTGTACAGTTAATTAATATGAAAATTAAATGCATTTGTATTTATATTATTGAATGACACCAATATTAAATTTCCATTACTACATTCTTTTACAATTAAAGAAAATCTATTTTCCTATATTACCTATATTTTCTTATATTACCTATATGTCTTATGTTACCTATATTTCTATCTCTGCCACACCAGTTAGAGACTTTACACTGAGATCACATGACAAAGTAAAAAAAAAAAAAAAAAAAAAAATCTAGTAAGGTTTCAAAGTTTACTGAGAAGCCTCCTTTTCAATTCAATTGTTTTCCCATACAGTATTTATCATTTTTTCCCCCTAAAAACTAGCAACACCATAACACAATTGGCATACATCCAAATGTCATGATCAGTGCTTCTGAGACTGTCAATACTATTGCTCTTATATGCAAAACTTTTAATAATATATTTTACATTCTTCAGAATGAATGCCTGGCGGAGGTAGACTCCTAGGTGATTATCTTGAATTATTAACTCATCCTAGTGAGTCATTAATTCACAGAAAATGACCAGCTGCTCTGGAGACATCACTGAATTTATGGGTTTATGTCAGATACAGAAAATGTATGCTTACAGGGTACTGAGGAAGTTTGCTAAATATTATTAAACAGCATAAAATAAAGAATTGTTTGGCAATAAAATATGCCAGATATGTCAGATATTTCATTAAAAACCTAAGTTGTGCATGACAGATCTAATTACATTAATTCTGCAGCTAACAACAGCACACAACACAAAAACAGTATGTATTTTAACCATATTTCCCAAATGATGAATGGCCTGAAATACTACAAGCAAAGATCACAGTGTGTAATCTAAAAAAAAAATGGGCCCATGGCCGAACCTACACTGACCCCAGACACAGACCCAAACTCAGGCTCTCTTATGATACCTGTGAAGCACAGGCAAGGTTCAACAGTACAGTTAAAAACCCCAATAATAAACCAACCAACCAACAAAAATCCCCAACCCGTGGGTCTGAACAAAATCCTTCTGTACTCAGATGATGCCAGCATACTCAAGTCCAGTAGTTTTGTCCTTGCTGACAACATGCAACTTATGAAGTATGTAAATAAATACTCTATTTGCTATGGCAGAATATCCTGGACTAAGGAAAAAGCTCTAGGAGCTGCAGAAAGCAATTACATTAATATAAAACCTCTACAAGTGAGCGAGGAATCGCAGGTAAGGAGATACCCTAATCTTCATGAAATGTGACCATGTTAAATTTTCAAAATTTCAAAATTCTTTAAATTTTGTATACCAAGATAACAATGGAAATATTTAGTCAGATTCAATACATTTTTATATCAGTAACTTGATCACTGTTATTGCTATTACTTATTGATATTAGTTTTCTTAATTAATTGGTCTACATTTTTAGCTGCTAGCTTTTTAAACAATAGTAAAATGTTTGGAACTTCAAAATGCATTGAGAAAAATACAGAAAGACTAGTAGTGACCCATAGAGAATGTAGATGGTTCATTATTGGATATATCATTTATAAATGCTACTTTAAATATGTTGGTCAATGCTGTAAGCTAGCTCTACAGTCAGCTTTCCAAACTAAATGTATTACAGACTCCACTAATTTCTTTTTATCTTTCATACTGCAATTTCAAACTAAAATTGGATTGCCAATTAAACCTCTTTATTTTTAGAACTATGCAAGCTACCTGAATTTCTTAAGACAATTTTGTTACATTTTGACTCAAAAATTAGATTTCATTTAACTGCAACTGAAACAAAGCACATTTGCAGCTACTGGATTTGATCCTAAAACGGACACAATGTATGAGATAAAGTAAATTTGTTTTTGATAATAATTTCTGTGAAAGATTCAGGATTTGGACATGAAGTACCTAGTATTTGTATCCACAGTGGAGGCAGGTGGATGGGGAGAAAGAACTGAAAGAAAAGTTCTGCACTTTCACAAGTCCCCTAAATCAGAGAATTTTGTCATGGCTAGATAACAAAATACAGCTGGTATCTGAACCATCATGAGAAAGCTCTGAGCAGAGAATTATCATATAATGTTGCAGTTGAAAAGGCAAGTGTAATTCTAAACTGTATCTTCCTCTGAAAAAGGAAACCCATCATATTGTTAAGGTAACATGTGAATACCATGTTCCAACCTGACCAAGTTAACTCCTCTGAATTTTGTTTCTGATTTAAAAGTGCTAATTTTGATTCTGGTATATCATTCAACATTACACACAGTGTCATGGGTCATGCCAAAAACACACTGAATACTCCAGTTTCAAGAAAATTACTCAAAACGCCACAGGTACAGCAGAAGACCATTAGGATGACCAAGAGAACAGAGTCCGTTTGGCAAAACTGAGAAAGCTGGCATATTTAGACTAAGAAAATAAGAAAAGATATGAGTGTTTTTATATAAGCATCAGAAGGCTAAATACTACAAGAAGAAAAGTTAAATAAACTAGAGAACAGTACCGACACAAGAAGAATTTGTATCCATTAGCTACAAAGAGACTTAAGAGTGAAAATGTGAAATTTTCTGGCCATGAGAAAAATGAAGAAATACCTTATTGAAATAACCTTCTACAAGAGTAACACCAGCAAATATAGCTTTACGTACTCATCTATTACAGCCTATGATGCTGTTGTGGTGACCACAACAGAGGACTAAATTTTACCTGAGGGAAACTGGTTTTTCTGTACTCCCTGATTTTTTTTTATATGGAAATGGCAGCTGAAATAATTAAATTCTGAAACCAAAAATCTAAATCTACATATATCAGCTATTAAAAATAACAGCGTAAATATACCCCAAGTAAAAGAAACACTGAAATGCAAAAAAACTTTCAAGAGATTGCCAAATGATTTCAGATTTGCAAAAATAACACCATGGATTAATCCTCATATTGGAAAAGCAGCTCAGTATAGGAAATAGAGCTTAGACAGTGTTCCCCATTCAATGAATGGGAATATGCTGGGTACTGAACTTAATGCACATTTATATGCATGGTGAAAATTATCCCTATCCCCTGCATCCATGGGAAGAGGGCAGTTTCCTAAACTACAGAGAAGGCAAATTCTTGATGGTAGTTGACAAAACATGAAATGATTTTCCACATTAAGCACCAGACCACTATATATCAAAATCAAGCTTTCCCTGAGGGAAGAGGTAAAACTATATCGATAGTCTCACTGCATCCTTGGGCTTTTATTTGCAATGAATATCACAAGGCTATTTTCTCTGGAAATATGGCCCCATTTAAATTAGTGTTGGACAAATACACAACCTAGGAAAATATAAACTATAAGCTATTAAGAACTGAAAATTTTTCTTTTTGATCTAAGAAATGGTGGCTGCAACATCAGAACGTGAATGCAGAACCTAGACTGTCTGTACAGACATTACTGTATCTCAGTACATAACTCAGATCATAATTTTCCACTCTCCACAGCCTTCTCTGATTTTCAAAATTTATTTTATAGCAAATATTAGCTGGTCAACAGTGTCACTGAAGATACATGGACTCAGAAGCCTAAGCAAAAAATACTTAAATGAATACAGCTTATTTGAAAGCAAGCAAATAATTTTGTTTCTTCTTTTAAATAAGCACTCTGAAGATTACATTAGGAAAACATCACTCTGAAACAACTGAGATAAAAATTAACATGCTTTCAAGTTAAATGCCCAAACAACAGGCATTCTCAAATTTCATTATACTAACCAAATCTGCCAATAACACGTCACTTAGCAAGAACCTGCAGGGAATATTTGAAGTAGTCTGCTCTGCAAAATACTGGTACAGTAACCACAGCAATTCCACAAAGGCTGGTAAACTGCACCAGTGCATGTCCACATTCAGAGCTCCTATCCAAACCTATAGAATCCATACGAGAGAAAGAAACGCAGATATCCATGTAGCTTACATGTTCCAGTAAATTCCCTTCTCCTTAAACAGTAAGCAACACTGCCTTGAGGGCTGTAGGCAAATGTGTATGACAACAAGTAGACAGAGAAACAAAGAAAGAGTTGTTTCTATCATTGTGAGAACAAGATACACCTACTAAACCGCAGTCTGCACAAGCTTGGGCGCATACTGATCACTGTGGCGTATCCTAAGAATGAGAAGAACTTCAATGTGACCTATATTCTATGTCTTCTTAGAGCCTGGGAAGCACCCTTGAATCTAATTTTAAAAGCTACCATGTAAAACCAATTAGGGTAGGATGCACTAAGTGAATCACTTTTGAAGGCCCCTCCTGTAACAAGCTACAAAGATGAATTGCCTTTACAGCTTTATTACCTCATAAAAGGAAAGGGCAAGTTTGAAAAATATGTAGAAACCGTGAATTATCTTTCCCCAATGAAGGTGTAACTTGAAATTTTAGTTATATCATACTACTGTACTATATACATTTTTTATTTTTAGATTGTATTCTCATCACACATCCTGTTACACTTATATTATTAAAACTCCACTAACAGACTAGGTGCCAATTTAACTGCTTTACTCTCTGATCTTGCCCAAAGAAAACACAATTATTTGAACAATCTAATACATTAATATCAGCACTATAATAAATTGAACTGTAATACAACAATAGAATCATGGGAAGCTGTCAAGAAAGAGGAGATCAAGTCACTCGTATTAAACAGGATATATTTTACTTGAGCAAAATCTGTGGCTTTGTTGAATTTACCACCATCACATACACAACCCCTGATGCCCTTTGAATTAATCTTGTGGGACGAATTTAGTTTTTACTGTAAAAGCTATTAAGTGCATAATGATTTTTTTACATTTTAAATTGCTGTTTTAATTAATTTAATTATTAATTTCCTCAGCATACTTTACTGTCTACTGAAGTGACATTATTGAGTACCTCAAATGCTTCTCACACCACAGGGAAAAAAAAGGGGAAAAAAAAAAGAAAAAAAAGAGATATAAGAAATAACACCCCACTGTGGGAACTAGAGGGGGAAAAGAAGTCACTGGCTGTAGCAAGACTGGGGAGAGGTTAAGAACCTTCAGTGCTTCCAAAACATTTTAAAATAAAGGTACTGACATGTGGCAATACAGCCTCTATAATGTAACATCATTACTTGGTCTCTTGACTTGCAGGGCTCCTGGAGAAGCGTGTTACAGGGATTAAATCCCTTTGAATGTTAATGTGTTCCTCTTTTGAACCACAAAGAATATTAATCCTACTCCCCTCATCCAACAGCTGCACTGTTTATTCCTACTTGACAGAGCAGAACCAGATAGCATGGCATTATTGACCTGAATGTAAATATTGCTGTTTGCAACAACTGATGGCTTTCTGCAGAAATTTAACAAACCAAGTCATCAGCTCACCTGCAGCATAAGTAAGTGTTCAGGCACCTAGAAACCTCCTTCTAAACAATGACATCAGAAAAACTGTAAAACTAATTTATTACCTCATTAATAAAATGAACACACTACAGTGAGAGTGCCCAGTAGAGGAAATCAAACTGAAATGTTTCCAGTGGAAGGGCATGTGGGTGTATACACAAATACACATGCATATATAACTCCACAATTACAGAAAAGCCAGTCAAAGCCAACAGTTCAGTTCAGCCATGACTCCACCACAGACATCTAGAGTCATACATAAAAATTTAAGAATTCATCTCAACTCTACACATAACTCTCATTCAGCTACTTCATACAGTTTGTGACAGGACTCTGATTCCAACAAAAGGTATATAACATAAGCCATGAATATGCAGGATGACCCAAAAAAATCCAATAATTTCCATTATCAAAATAAATATTTTCACACATTTGAAGAGTCTTCAGTCAGATGAACTGCCAGAGTGTTTCTCATTCAGATTTAAATGTTCAACTGACTGAAAAGCTAATACAGAACCTGGTCTCTACATCATTCTTAAAGAGTCCCAAACTTCAAAGCTAGGAAATAAATATTGTACTTAGTCTGAATTTTCACATCTGTTTTTTGGATACCTCTTTTCTTGGAATTGTTTAGAAATACCAACATTTCAGAGGCAAGTTATGTATAAACTAATAAGAAACTAGAACAATTTATGTTCAGAAAACAGATTAGGGAGATTAATGGAAATTCCCAATCAATGAAAAAATTCTTAGAAGACCATCTTTCTGACACTACACTACAATCTTGAAGCCTTTGGCATAAATTATTATTTACACTTCATGCACACTGTGCTAATGCACTTTTCAAAAATCACAGCACTATCAAAAATGTCTAACAATGTTATGCTTCATTTAGTCATGTAGTTCAAAAGCAGTTCAATCTGTTAAGACACTGTAATACAGAAAAGAGCAAGATTCTCCATATATACTACATATATACTACCGACCAAGGAACTTAAAATTGCACTTGCAGTGCATTTTCAGCATAAAGATGCT
Organism: Trochalopteron elliotii; assembly: GCA_024734555.1. Taxonomy (NCBI): domain Eukaryota; kingdom Metazoa; phylum Chordata; class Aves; order Passeriformes; family Leiothrichidae; genus Trochalopteron; species Trochalopteron elliotii. Next base: position 2,106,765 of record JANPWX010000064.1, on the reverse strand, counting down.
TAACACGAATCTACTATTCCCATATTTATGAACTGTAAGAACAAAGAGTTACCAATATTAACATATTTTAGTAAGAAAGCTATTTTAAGAAAGAATATGACTGCATTTAGGATTCTATTTTAAAATACATTTATGCATATGTATTTCTTTCAATTCATGTTGGATATTTCAGCAGAGATAAAACTTCTGAATATCTTGCATTTTCCAATGAGATACCACCAACTCCCAGGAAAATAAAGGTAACAGTCTGTTATATGCACAGAGGCTCTTACCCCAGGGTTAAAACAAGACAATTCGAGGTTGCTTCAGAGTGTGCAGTGAATTTATAATCTCCTCTAGAAAGCTGCATGAAGACAGCTATGGAGCATTTGCATATATAGTAACTTGCTACCTGGACATCCAAGTACCCCCCACACAAACCAGAAAATTATGGAAATAGAGATGTGATAAGAAAAGTGTAATCTGGGGAAAGGAAACCATGTCAGACATGAAAAGTGATTTCTCTAACAATTCAAGTGTTTGAACATTCCTGGCTAGGGAGAAGAGATATTTTTCAAATTATATGAAAATTTAGCATCTTGTTCTACCACAATAAACTGTTTAAGTACTGAGAACATCTTTAGTTCTTTATGGCTGACAAAGGTGAATTGCACCCTAAGCCCTTGCTTTCTAGTCATTATAATACATCAAATAGAGAAGAATGCTGAAACTTGGGAAACGGGGTTTGTAAGATTAGATGGAAGGGCTTTGTCCAAAGACTCTGGAGCAAGGAAAAGGACAAAGGAGACTTCATTCCAGCCCTGTGTGTCTGAAAATACTGGATCTGATCTCTGTTAACACCAATTATACATTCTCTAGTCTGGTAAACTGGACTTAAAAGTGAACACAGATGAAATAAGTATCAGCCTTACTGCATTTCACACAAGTCTGGCAATCCAGAAACTATGTTAAGACAAAGAATTGTGTAAAGAAATGTGTAGAAGTTATAAATTCACGTTCATTCAGCTATCTTTCATGCAAAAGCACAGATCAATTTCCAAGTACTTTCAATTTAAGGAAGGAGGGGGTGGAAAGGTGAGAAGAGAAACTTCTTCAGATAGATTAACACTGACCCATTCCATCAGTTAAGGAACAGCTTGGAACAGCTCCCAAAGCTAAAGCAGCTCCCTTCCCAGTTTTGCTTCTCCAGATGGAAGGTGAACACATTTCAGGATTTCAAGTAGTTCTTTGGCTTGGAATCTGATGTGTTACTCCACATTTAGGTTTAAAAACCTCTCAAAAACTTATTTGCTTATTTCAGATAGCAGTTGATTAAAATGATTTCAGGATAACAAGATGCCCATACTGGGAAGGTTGTGGGGGGCAATCAGATAAGGGGGGGCGGGGCAGGGACGAGTGTCCTAGACAAAAAGGTGAAATGATAAAATGAAAGAAATTTCAGAATCTTTTGAACCTTACCCTCCATGGGAGCCCTCCCCCTTCACTCCTTAATTTCTACAAAGCTTTTATATAGCTGAATTATTTCATCACCTTATAAATGTTGAATCAAAATATGGAAATACGCTTTTTTCAGATGAAATTCTAGCTGTTTGCTTGTACCAATGCTTCTTTTTACCACCTCTTAGTCACATGAATTTTTCTCTATTTCATCTCATTTATCTGTTAGCCTTTAAATTTCACTAATCCAGCCCATTTACAATACTAAGGATATTACAGTCTTCCAATGGACAGCATCAGAAATTCTGTATGTGATCCAGGTACATCTTATTACTCAAAATATGCTACTTTTTTTTCCAGCATTTGAGGCTAATGCCATCATATGAATTAATACCACAAATGTAACAGATGCTTTCATTAAATGTAAGTGATTCAATCCTGTGCTCTCTTTATTGAAAGTCTCTGGTTCAGTCACCCTTTGTAGTCTTTTTTGTCACAGATCTGCATCAGGTATTTATTAAAATAAATACTAATAGTTTTAAACTAGTATGCATTGCAAGAAGTATTCTTTAAAAACCTGAAGAACTGCAAAATGCAAAATAATACAGAGGCACTAGAGGATTAAAACCCTATAGGTAAAAAACTACTAAAAAATTCATTTGCTTTGTTCTTTACTTATCAGGGTCACCAAGAGAGGGTGTAATACAATAAAATAGCATGCACTGTTGATAGGAGACACTGCTTTATCCACAAGGGAATTTCTTTTGCAGTTGTCCTCTGAGTTTAATCTTACTGCTGTGGCATCTCTTACTCTTCTTACTAGCCCAGAACCAGGGTAAAGTTGAATAAGCTATCAATGGAAAGAATTAAAAAGTAGACCATAAACTGCAATTGTACACTAACAAAAAGAACGCTGAAGTTTATAACCTGTTTTTTTCACATTTTACTCTCCAGGCAGAGAAGAAAGCAACAGCAGAAGAACTTAGGTTTGTATTGAGAAGACTAAGATTTTTAAGCCTTTCTAGTCCTGTAAGGGCTACAGAAGCTAAAAGTATCCTTTCTTACCCCATCTGTCCTAAATTTCCTTCGTGCTACCAACTTATTTGACTAGTTTTGATTCAGAGATTCAGGCCGTGTTTTTTTTTCAGGTGTAAGATTACAAAATATTTACTCAAGAGTTTTCAACTTACCTGATGAAGATCACTGCCCAAAACATATTCCTGGAAGTAACCTGGTGCAGCAGATGATGCTCTAATTGCTTGCCACAGCTTATAATGACAGCCTCCCATATAATGGGACTTCACACCAGGAAAGTGGTTGTAGTTTCTAAACACAAATGCTTTCAGTGGTGTTCCTCTGTTTACAATGGTGCTTACTGCAGCTACCTAGTGAGTGAGAAGGAACAAAATTAGTTATATATGATGATAATATCCGTAATATGAGAATGAAAGCTTCCCACCACATGAATTTCAATTTATACATTAATGCACCTCTGGAATCTTGCTAGGTTCATTATTTATTTACATTTTTATAATGTCTATCTAAATTTTAAAAAGTCTAAGTAAAACACAAACAAGAGACCCAAATCCCTAAGGAAAATGCTATTTTTGACCTGCAATTAATTGCTTCCACTGGCTACTCTGTATATCTATGATATTTAAACAAAATGCTGGTGTCAACTGTATGACTTTAAAATACTTTTCCTTTTGGAGTCATATTTCATTCTCAGAAGTCTGTAATCAGCAAAACAACAATGCCATTAAATATGAATGTCAGAACTGTCAATTTCTTTCTCCAAGAAAATGATTACTTAATATTGCAACTGGAGTTAAAGAATTGTAGTAAGAATCTCTCCTGCACAAGAATGAAACACAAGTCCTTCAAGATTTTTTTGTAAGGACACTGAAATGTGTAGTAACAGAAATCACATATGTTCATCTAAGTGAAAAGCCAGAATTATATATCCATTGAAAAAAACCCCAATTATGATGACAAAAAGAATGTATCTTACAGGTCTAACCACAAGGAGAAAGTACATGTAGTTAGGGGTGAGTGTTAGAATGTGCAAGACCTTTAGAGGTGATGCAGCCAGCCTGGCTGGCACTGTCAGAACCCTCTTTAGCAGCCAAGTGGGTGTTCAATTCTATCTTGTTTACTGTTTTACAGAGTAGGGTGTTTTCATGAAATGTAACTCAACAGCACAGCTGACACTGTGACATCACTGTATGCATTTTCACTCTTCAGCTACTTAATTTAAATAATTTTATTCACTCTAAATTCATCCTTATAGAAAACAAAAGTATAACTTCCACATTACAATGTAAAAGCAAAACTGCCTGATTTGCACTCCATCATCTGATGTGGGAAAAGTTTCCTGTTTTCCTCAAAAAGAGAATTTAGGTCTAAGCACTGTCAGAAGCAGTAAGAAAAATAACTTCAGAAAATTTAACAGAAAACTTATTAAAAGAATGCTTTTATTTTTGGCAGTACCCATGTACTCTCCATGATACAGTCTAAATTGCAAAGTGCTCGGCACCTTCTGGAAAAGTCCATCTTGCCATGAATTTAACAGCAGCAGAGCACAGAACTTCATGTTTTATTTTGATTTTGCTGTGCCTTGTAAAGAGTGCCACCACTGACAGCACTATAAAGTGATTACTGGGAACGGCTAGTTTCAACTCTATTTATATTCACATTTTATTACTGAAGAACATGGAAGGAAGCCAAAGATCCCAGTTCAAAGATAACTTTCAAGTCAAGATAGGATAGCTTCTCTCTCAGAAAGCAGCATACCACACCAGCCTTTTCATGTCCTTGTTTTAGACATGGACTAGGAACGCAGTCAGTAAGGCACACGTTTCTATGTTTAGAAAAATGAGAATATCTTCCATTTAACAGTAAAGCTTTGAATATAGTGCTATGACACCAAAACACCTGTTAATTACAGATTGTTCTGAAATATATCCTATTATATTTCTCTTCTTTCTTCACACCCTATCCTTCACCAAAAATAAAATACCCATGCTTTCTCATCTTTCACTCTTGTGCTGCTGCTGTATGTAATACCCCTCCTATGACTTTGTGCCTTTTCTATCATTCAGGAAGAGAAGAGATCTTGGGGCCCAAGAATGTGACTGGAGAAAACCAGTACTCCAAAGTGAGAAAAAACCCTGTCCTCTTGCAACACAGAGGACAAGTAACAGAGATTACAGCTGACATGACAGGATCTCCAGAGACTAAAATTCTTACGTGAAAAACACAAGCTTTGCACAATCCCAAAATGTTGACCCAGTACTTCTATGTTTACATGTTTTTTAACATTTCTGCAATATATTCCAACTAGAAGTATTAAAAATATGAAAAACTGCTGCCGAAATTTAAGAATCTAATTATTTTTTTTATCTTTTAAAAGCATGGGTTATAACATATGGAAGCCTGCAAAGCACTTCAACATTCATGCTGTCTATCCAATATTCTTCTAGGTACAGAATTTACTCATAACTCTTTAAAAGTATATGTGAAATATACAATTAGTATTTACCTTAGAAAACTGTACTTACCTTTGGACATTTGGACTTTCTTGCAGTTTCAATCATAAGATTTGAGCCCATTTTTTCTCTACAAGAAAGTGTAAAAAATTGAAAATACTACATCAGTTTAGCATGAACAAGACATGCATTTTTATCATCCTTATTTCTGAGACCTTTGCATTTAAAAGAAGCAATATTTGTATTGCACTTTAATAATCAGATGTCTACAATTGATTTCAATGGACCGACATTTCAAACCTTTTAGCCTGTTGGAAATAAGTCTGAAGAGTGACTGAAGAGGTCTTGATTCAAGTTACTCAGTTCTCATACTTAACCATAAGTCACTAGGATTACTCAGCTACATAGTTAGACAAAATGCTTTGCTACATTTAGGAATCAAAAAAGCAGCATCCTTATTAAGTGGTTCTACAGTAATGAAAAATCACTCCTCTGTAGTTACAGAAACAAAAGCTACAGAGAGAAGGATGGCATTCCATACGACTTAGGGGAAAGTTAAAACATCTACATGTAGTCTTCCATAACAGTAATCCAATATGCAATTACCATTCCTTTTCAAGGTAGTATTTTTTCACATAAATAGATTTTTATAAATCATACTAATGGCCAGCATTGTAATTCCTCATCATATCAGTGTCAGTATTCCCATTGCTAACTAGAAGACAGCTTTTCTGCACAGTAGAGGAGTCTGGAGTAAATTACCATACTAGCCAGTAATCTCACCTCACCATCTACTTCAACTCTGATTTGCTAACAATAAAGGTATAAATCTCCTACAGAGTATGGTCACCCATAATGATTCCAAACAGGCTTTCCTTTAAATCAGCAAGCTTTCTTCCTCCCCTAGAACACAGCCCACTCAAACACTGGTGGTGCATCTGCCTTATTCTGCAATGACAGTTTTCCATACTGCCAGACTTTTAAAGTAAAGATATTCCATGAGCTGTTACGAGATCATCCATCTACAGCTTACACCTATGACAGGAGGGAGTAGTGCCTCCACTGTTAAAAACAACACCTTTATCAACCTGCTCAGGTCAGAAGATAAAAGAAGCTTTACAGGCCACCACAACAGCAGTCCTCCATTCAGACAGTAGATTGTATGTCCAATTAGGAGAATTTGCTGCTCTTCTAGTGAATATTTGTGCTTGGAGGATGGCTGAGAACATGTCCTTGACAGGAAAGAAGGAAGACAGGTTCCACTCCTATGATGGAAAACTCCTGCTGACACAATTCTTGTACCAGTAGCATTGTTTTATTTTTGCATTGATCCTAGTCTCAGAATCACCAGCCAGAAGGGGAAGAGTGACATCTGCACTCACTAACTAATTACAGAAGGAGATGAAGGCACACAGAACCATGAAGTAGGAATAAAAGAAATGAGACTGACAAGGTGAGATATCAAAGACATCTACTGATTTGCATTGCTTTCATCTACTTCTGAAATGCCTGTATTCGATATTTTTTCCCAAACCCCGAATGCAAAGATTAAAAAAATGCAAAAGCAATATCCTCTGCTTAATTATGGGAACCATCAAACTGAATAACTATCTCATCACATCCTGTTTTTTATGAAGGCCAGAAACTGGTACTCCAGAGTGGGTACAAGAAATCCTTAAACTACTGTGCATCTTCAGACATTACAGTCTAAGGAGAAAAGTTCAGTATCACCTCCACATTTATTTTAGTTCTGTTGCTAGCATTAATACTGTAATTGTGTATTAAATAAATGTATTTGTCTCACTGTTCAATTTTCTTTCATGAAGTCACAGTAGAAGTAATTCCACAGTTTATTTACATACTGTGTTAAAAAGTAAAGTCTTCTAATTTTAACTTTATTGAACAGTCCCCCATTTTCAAAGAAAAGAAGAAACCGGTAATTCTCAAGATGCCTTACTATCTCAAATTACCACTTCTACTCGTTTGCTTTTGTTAATGATAAAGACCCCTAACATGTGTTGTCTTTAGGTCACTGGCTACTTTTTCCCCAATCTTGCAACAGAAATATTCTCTAAAATGGGAAAACCACAACTGTAAATAATATTTTAAATGAAACTGTATTGTAAATTAATATAATGGCATCATAGTATTTTTGTATTTTGAATCCCAACTGTCACACACTGAATCATGTTGTTTGATCACAAGCATATAGATGTTTCATTAAACTGTCCATGACAACACTCAAATCACTTTTGATGTTAAAGTTACTTTAAATCCTGTAAGCACTTTACATTTTTCCACTCATCAGTTATTACTTTACACATAATTTCTTTTGCCATCCTATTTTTCCCTTTATCTACTTTGTTTGTGTCTGTCTCTGACCTATGTCCTCTAGACATGACCTAGTTAAACAACGAGTCTCTTTCACAAACATTGCTCTTTCACTGCTTCAAGTCACTACTGTTGCAACACTTATTTCAATAATGCTATGAAGAAAATTCTGCCAACCATATGCTGGAAGAAACATTCTAATGGGCTACAGCAGTGATGCAAATACTCTGGAGAAAGAGCACTGAATGCAAAAGGCAAAATTGTAACTTTTACCCTCTTGTAACAACAACAGTAATACTAAGAAACTATGACACCTTTACCAAACCTACAGGAGAGACTTTTATACCATGTGCTGGTATGAAATGTATTGCTCATCTAGTTACTAGAGACCAGTGTTAATTTATATTTCACTTGGCAAAACAAATATTTAAGTATTATTACTTTTATTCCCAAACACATGCATTATCCATTTTCCTACCAAAAGAGAACATGTATTTGTATCCTATGCTCCATACAGTGACTGACTGCTTCTCAAGACTATAAATCCCCAACATGAGATTTTAGCTACCTTGTGAAAACCCCTAGCTGCTCACCAAATTTCTCCAGTAGTTTCTTAAGACAGCATGCAAGAAGAAAATTGCATATGTCAAAAACAGTCAAAAGAAAACAGAAGTTGGAACTATAAAACCAGGCTCTCACAAACGCAATTCAATATAGCATTACATACACTGATATGTTGTAAGTAAAATCTTCTGCATAATGTAAATTATTAAAACCAGTCCTCAAATTGCAACTCAAGAAATACGTAAGAGGAGTTAAAACAGACATATACAGAACACATGAAAACAATTCCCTAAAGTACTCTGAATAAAACGTTAGTTAACCAAAATTAGTTGTCATTTTCTGAAATGCAATTCATAACACACCCCATGAATGCATAGAACATTGGCCTGATGAAACATCAACTCAGTTCTTTTCAGCAAGAATACCTTCTGACAGAAAATACCACCGATAATTGTGGTAGGACTAAACGTATTACATGTCTGCACACTGCCAATGGACTGTTTCTATTGCAAGCAAGACTGACAAGTTACCATTTAAACTACAAAAACACACACTGCACAAGTAATGCTTTTAAATTCAAAGCAAAATATAAAGCACTTTCTCCATGCTATGACAATGTTAGACCTGATCTTCAATATTGCTTTCAAAGAGATACTATATAACCTTACAATTTCCTTCTCAGCTCCAGGCCCTCACACCACAGGGAAGCCTCTAGAAATCCCTTCAACAAAATGCTCTGCAGGCACAGCATCTCCCTTCAACAATGCAGGTCACCAAGAAGTCATTTGTTGATCAGCACATTTAATTTTTAATTTTCTCTATGGATAATATATTAATTGCCTGCTTTTGTCTATAGCACAGGGGTAGTTCATCACCTCCCTCACATACCACAGGTAGCAGCAGAAAAACAACAGTATTTTAATTAAAGGTATGTAAAATACTTTCACATGAGATTGTGATTTTCACAAGACTTCTTTTAATTGCGTGGGGAAGGTAATGAGGGAAGACAGAGAAAAATCTAACTTCTAAAAAAAGACCTTCAGATATCTGAGAAGAAAAGCTCATGTTATTAATTTGATAAATGTATTTATTTCTGAAAATATGCAAGAGCACAGAGAAGAAATGCTTAGAAGCTTTTCTCTCCACCTCATCAAAGAAGATGCCTAAAACTCAGACCGCACTGGTATTCCCACTATTATGTCATAAAAACTCTTTTCATCCCATAGAACACAGTAATCACGTTCCCAAAGGAACTTGTTATTACTTATCAGAAGGAACCTTTTACCTTTTTACATTTTCTCTCAGAAAAGATTGTTCCAGTTCTTTCAGTGGCAGGGTCAATTTATGCTGGTTGGGAAACTACAACATTACTTTGCTAGAAAATTATAAACAATTGAACTGATATCAATACAAATACAGATGAATAAAACTAAGAAATAAAATCTGTGATGTAATAATTCTTTCTAGTGGCTTTTCCTGAATAGCCATCAGTGGATGTGAATTCATTTCACAGGCAACTCTTGACACTACGGATAATTTTTCATTGCAATCCTTACAGCTCATTTCCCTTTCAAAGAAAGTGGCAACGGACAAAGCCCTCCAATATAGTAGCAAATGTTAAAAATCCCTACTACAGCACATTATTTCATTTCTCACCAATCTCCTTTGGTTAAAAAAGGCACAGCAGGTAGCTAGTAAAATTTGTAGCAAATCTGCAATGAGTCAGATCAAGCAGAGCTGGCAAGCATACAGGAATATAATCAGAAATCAGTGCAGTAAAGCTTACTTTATTCCCCAGAGACATAAATCATTACATTAAAAGCTCTCAACATTTTGGTAAATATGAAAACAGCTATTTCAAAAGAATGAGAGTATATGTTAATCTTTTCTAGTTCTTTAAAGAATCTGCACACCAGTGAAGCAATAACAAAACCAAATGCACTCAGACATTGCACTAATTATTTTTCACCTGATTATCTTTTTACTTACTTGAGCATTTTTTCCCATATATCACTGTCATAAAAGGCATGGTTCCAGCCCATTTTGACTGTTCCAACAATGACATTCTGCTTAAAAACATCTGATCCCAACTTATGGTACAGCTCTTCACAATCATCCAGGGGGATATGGAACAACCCCAGCATAAAAGCTAATATAGCTCCTGAAAAAAACAAATATTTTGCAATGTAAAGTGTATCCTGGAGTAAGATTACAAAAATGGGTTACCAGTTAACATAGTTCATTGGTTAACAGAATATCTGTCTTGAAACAGCAAGACCAATTGACCTTTATATCACTAAATTCATGCTCAGAGATTACAAATCATGTTTTAAAAGAACATATACAAGATAAAAAAGTCTATTTTCAAAAACAGAAATATGAGAAGTTGAAAAATTACATTATTTCATTTTGCAGATTACAACAAGCATATGGCAGAAAGCAAATTAAATCCACTACTTTATGTGGAAAGGGAAATGAGTAAGAGAAATCTTTGCTGTGGTATTAAAAATTTATCTGAAGAATTATTTGCTACCATGCAAACTCTTAAGTCAGTAGAGACATATTCTAGGAAAATTCTAGTAAAATGAAGGAGGTTTCAGTAGTTTGGATTACATTTGCTTGCAACCATTTAAAATTAGTTTCATACATGCTGCCATCTAGTGTGACAAAAATTATTACCTATCCTTATAGGAACAAAATAACAGCATTCAAAAAGCATTGCTGCTAAATGCCATTAAAAGGACTGTGGAAAAATACAATTAATGCATTACTACAACTCTTAGATATATTAAACTGAAAGGGACACACATAACTTTTAAATCTAGTTGTGCCATACTGTGAGAATGCGTAATCAAGCATTAGTAATAATTAGGACACATGATTTTTTTCAATCTGGAAATACATGCCATAGGTTTGAATAAAATTAATTTTAGAAGGTGTCAATTCTTGAAGTAGAGTAAGAATACAATGCACGTGCAGCAAACACTACATGCAGGAAATTACAGATGGCTTTAAAGGAAACATGACTTCCAAGCCCTTTCTCACTCTCACAATGCCCACCACTCTGATAGCTGAGCATTAGAGGATTGATGGTCTCAGTTTCTCAAAAGGCAGCACAAGTGCTTGAGGCAACCTGGGCCTACTTGACACAAAGTTTCATCAAGAGAAACTTTCCCAATTGCCAAATCACAGCTGCCTGTATTCAAGGCAGACTTAACAGCCAGCACCCAGACAAACACCATTTTCCTGAGTCATACAAATCCTCTGCCACATTCTCCTCCTCTAAACTCCCCAGCACCACTTCTATAATATCACACATGTGCTGTTTTGGTGAGCAGATTCAAAGTATGCAGGGCCTATTACAGCATCATTGCAATGATCTTTCTCTGTGACTGCCCACACTTCCACCCTCTAACCCCCAATGAAGAAAAACACAGGAAAGGTAACTACAAAGATAGTGATGCTGAATTCACAGGAAGGGCATTTCTAAACTTCAAAGGCAAAACTGCTGAACAATAGCAAGAAATACAAAAACTGCAGCAGAAAAGAGAAGCGCAGTGCACAAGAGGCATCCTTCCTACCATTTAATCCATCACTCTTGTAAAGCACAATTCATTCACTGCAAGACTATCAGCATATGTAATGTCAATACAAACAGAACTTGCAGGAGTGCTGGCAGATAAGCACAACCTCACTCAGCCACGTCTTTTCATTTATTATTGCAAGTTGGACAACTGCAGACAAAAGCTTAATTGTGTAAACAAAATTTAAAAGAATATGCTAAGTACTTACTAGCAGTCATAAATCCCAAAATTTGAGGAATAATTAAAAACAAAAGTTAGTTCTACTGACAGTAGTGGGAGTAAATGAAGAACACGAGGCCTCTATCTGAGGTAACACACCTTTATTATCATTGAAGATGAAACTGGGGAAGCATTTTGTAAGGACATCATCTTCCAAAGAAACAACCACTTACTGTTAAACTAACCAACACAGGATTTATTTGGAAGACTATTAAAAATGTAAAGCAGGGAACTATATTGTGCCTACAAACAAATTCTGTCTAGGAGACTGAAACATTCTCCTCCACTACTTTGAGTCTATTAAGCAAATCTCTCAAAACACTCTTCATCTACTCATGGTGTTCTGTGTTTAATATAATTTCTGAATAAAACCGTATAGAATATAAATATAGCAAAAAAATTTTGAAGAATGTGGGTTTCTAAAGAAAACTGAGCTAGTAAATTATAGCATACCTCCTATGTTAGAAAACATAATTGTGCTGCTACTGGTCTAATAATTTCTGAAGGAGATGACTGTCTTTAAAGGAGAAACTTATGCTTTGGAGTTTCCTGCTTTCCAGGGAGGAGTAACTTATCTCTGAGTCACAGGAGTAATTAAGTCTGGGAGGGACTTGTAGACATCATCTAGTCTAACCTCCTGCTCCAACAGGTATAATTAGAATAGGTTACTCAGGACTTGTTCAGCCAAATTTTGAGTATCTCCACGGATGGAGATTACACAGCCTGTGCAGGCAACTTCATCCAGTGCCTGACCACCCCTGCAAGAAAAACATGACCCCATACCTAATTACAACTTCCCACACCCCAACTTGTCTGCTGGCTTTTCTCTTATCACTGTGCACCTTCAAAATTATTCTAGACCCACCTTCTCTTTATTTTCCCATTAGTTGAACCAGGATAAAGGCCTACACTTAGCCTTTTCTTCTCAATGCCAAATAGACCAGTTTTTGCACTCTCCTTTACATGTCATGAGCTCCAGTCCCCTGATCATCTACTTGGCTCTCTGCCAGACTCATCCATTATGTACAAAAACATATCCAAAAGATTAAGGATTTATAGAGGAGCCCCTAGCAAGGCATTTTTGGCCAAACAAAGACCCTTAAATTGTTGGGTATGTTTCTGTTCATGCAAGCCAACATGGTGGGTTTTTTTTGCTCTTGAGTACAGTGATATTTCACGTCCAACTTGTTCCAAACAATATCAGGTCCTTTTCTGCAAAGCTGGTTTCTAGGCTGTCAGCCCACCTCAGATGGAAGGCTTTGTATTTGGCTTTACTGAACCTGCCAAGCCACTTCTCCAGCCTGTACAGACCAATGTGAACAGAGGGCACCATAGCACTGACCACTTCCTCTAATTTAGATCATTCAAGATCTTGTCACAGGCACATTCTGTCCTTCTGGTAGGTAATTAAGAAAGATGAAACATTGCTGTTAACTTAATTAAGGAAACACAACTGGCCCAGTATCAGTTCCTGAGGGATATTACCTTAGTAGTCTGTAAAGCTCCATAAATATCTAAGATAACTGTTTCTGTGTGCAAATTGAAGATTTCAAGTAAATTCAAGATGTCATGAAAAAATGACAAATCAGTTTCAAGCCAAAAGTTTATCATGAACTGCCCAAAGTTCTTATCCAAAAGCAAAAAGAAAGACTCTAGAAATCACAACTGTACTTTCCCAGCTTACACTCTAAGTAAGAAACTGCAAAATCAGTATTTGTTCTCAGATGTTCTTATACAACATTGATAGCAAAAGTCCAACTTGTGACTTAATAATTACCTGTGCTTACGCCACAGATGTAGTCAAAAAGCTGATGAACTGGCTTTCCAGTTAATTCTTCTAGTTTCCGTAGAGTCTGAAGGGCAACTAAACCCCTGAAACACAAAATTCCCTGTCACATACAATGGCAGCCTTATCTTACATAGCTCTAATCATTTTTCAAACACCTTTGCTTCATTATAACTAATTATAATTGAATAATTGCAACAGTAAGAATCCTGAATATTTCAGGAAATAAAAGAGCAGCAGAACACAGTTAAAATAGAATGATGAATACTAAGTATGAACAACATACTCAGGCATACCAAAAATAGTATTCAATAACTACAGTCATATTGTTTTATAGCAAAGGCTTGGGGGGGTGATCAACTTCTGTGAATGTAGATTAAGGATAGATTTTAGCTGCATCTCAACTACAAAGCACTTAAATTTTGGTCTTAACAAGGCCCCTGGGGCATAGTATTTTCCAGTGTGGGGTTTGCTTGGCTTCAATTCCATGTATTTGAAATAATGGGAGATGCACCAGACCATCAGATCTGTGCTTCTCTAGCATGAAACAGTATCTGGCACGCTGCAGTGTGAACTCTGTTGGGATAGAGAGAAATAACTGTGTGTGGCAAAATGAGCACCAGAACAAACACCATTCAAGCAGAAATCCATAAAAAAAAACAATACCCATCCCTCAGATAGTCAAACAGAAATGTAACTCATAAATTGCCTCTTTGGGCATTTATCTATCAAAGAGAGACAGAGATTTTACCTCTAGATACAGTATTAAAAAGGTTACAAGTATGTAAAACCCCAGAAGTTTTACCTCGTTCCTCCTCCATCAATGGTGAGGACTCGGACTCCCCAGCCTTTCACAGGGTCTGCATACCCAATCAGAGCTAAAATTTCTCTAACAGCAGCCTGAAGACTTTCATCATTAGCCTGCCTCAGTCGCAAGAGGCATGGGATTAATTTTTCCTGTTGATAAAAACAAGGACACTTCATTCTAACCATATGTTTAAGCCAGAAGAATCCATTCTTAAATTTACTACTACTGTGACATTAAAGTATAAAAGTAATATACTAGTTGGAAGAAAACTTCTTCAAATATGTATTTACCCATGTCTTTCTCTAACAAGGGAAAGAAAGGATGGCAATATTGTGCTGTACACACCTCATTGCTATAGTAACCACCTATCAGAATAAAACGTTTAAGATGATATGTAAATATTTTGAGTAGCTGGGAAAGCTACATTTACCAGTTTAGTTTTATTGACTTAGTATCACCTCAGCCAAGAGTAGACTCCAGTACGAAGCACACCCAGATCTGCTTAGTAAGTACCACACTGCTTCAAAACAAGAAATGCCTTCTAAGTACACTAATATCAAAACAAAATATAAAATGCTTTCTCACACAGAGTATTTTTAAAATGTACATTACCACAAAGATAAACAGCATTACAATAAAAATGGCAGCAGTGAATACACTTTCATAATAAAGGAATTCACATATATTTATGTGAATGCCTGACCTGTACCCTGCCCAGGTGATTCATCTGGCCTGCACTCCATTGCCAAAGGCTACTTTTCCAGAAATTCTACAATCTGTGTCACAGGTTTGTCACATCTTGTGAAAAAGGGCACAAGATTGACAAATGCTGTGATTAGCTAGTACTTCTGGAATAGTCTACCACCCACCTCCTGCTGTCTCATTGCAGGGAAGAAAACAAATAGGACTAGATTACATGTACTCATTTGATGGTGCTCTTGCCATCTCTCTTCGAAGAAAGCATGTAAACAAGCATAGAAAGCACTGTGCATGTACAGATCAACTGCACAGCACATTCCCATCTGGGCAACTGCCACAGAGGACACATAGTACGACCTTTATCTACCACTGGAAAAAGCTATACCACCTACCCACATGACCATGCCGTAGGCTTCTAAATTAAACATTGGAATCTTAAGAGCTTTTAGCTAAACTCCCAGTAGTTTGCATGTAAATCTGCTTGAACCAGCTAAAAGCTTATAAAAAAAGAGACAATCAAACTGTAATCTTTGCAAATAGGAAATATGACTAGTTCACAAAAGCGCAAAAGGAGGTTTTATGTTATTTTACATCAATCATTTGTCAGATTGTTTTTTATTTAAGCATAAAAATTATTTGCACCTTAATTGCAACTCCTCTGCTCTCTGGAAATTCTAGAAGATGATAGGTCAGTTCTTCAACCCTATTGATGCAGACTCTTTGATCAGAGGATCTCCGTAAGGCTTGAACTAAAGCTCGAGTCCTGTTATCAATACTCACTCTTGCAATGATCTAAAGAAGACAAACAGACAACATAAAACTATTTAAAGAATTGTGTGAAATTTGTCAAGACTAATTTCAATGTGTTATTTTAAGATTTCTCAGAAGCAATGAACAGCATGTTGTACTAGAGATCTCCTGCAGGTTCCAAGTAAGCACTGCTTAAATTGTCAACAAAAACCTTTTGATACTTTATTTAGGAGAAAACTAAAAAAAGTTTACAGCAAGAATACCAAACAAACATGTCAGTATGTATTCAGATGGATTTTCAGGGCAACTCACTGGTATTTAAACCATTAATAAACCATGAACTGTAAAATTACTATAACTACAAAAAATAGCACAACTAGGTCTGCCTGTAATTATGGACTCTATGCATATATGAACTAAATATATGTATCTACAACACACACAGAGAGATGTGTGCAATATACACACACTCTTTAAACATAAACTTACATAAATATATCTATACTTACATAAAACATTTAATGCTTATACACAGATGTATCTATACCTACTTCTAAGTACACGTGTATTTGTAAGTTTACATATAGTATGCATATATATAATCTATATAGTTATATATATATATAAAATACATACTTTTACATATGTACTTATTTATCAAAGTACACAGAATGAATCACAGAACAGTTTGGGTTGGAAGAGGCCTTAAAGATCATCTAGTTCCAACCTCCCTACTGTGGGCAGGAACACCACATATATAGTTATATGGAAGTACAAGTACTCATCTACAAGTAAAAGTATGTGTACATATGTATGTAAGCATACACACAGGTATATACTTATTTATGTAAGTAAATGTGTATGTGTATCTATGCTTACATATAGGTATATACACTAGTGTAGCATATATATACACTTGTATAAAATATACATAGAAATAATACATAAATTAACACTAAACAAAGACTTGCCTTTTCTCTCTGTAGAGACAGATGCTTTTCCCTCTCTTCTGCAGTCCTGACCTCTTTTGCTTTGTCCTCGTCACTCTTCTCAGATACTTCTTGTTCTTGCTGTTTATTCTTTTCTGGTGAAACAACTTTTGGATCAGATCTTAACTTTGGAACCAACCCACCAATATAGCTGTCTACAAAAGCTTGTACGCTGTTACTGGGATACGAAAGAAAGTTTGCAATACTTTTTTTAGTGGAAACTGGGAGAGCAGTATTTGTCTTTTCAGTACCCAAGGTCTCTGCTTCAGGAGCTAAAGTACTTGCTGAATCCACTCTCTTTTCTTCGCTTGTTACAGTATTTGCTGATGAATCAAGCTTGTTCCTCTCTTCACTTTCAGAGTCCTGTAATAAAGCATTCTTTTTTTTCCCTTGTTCCATAACAGAATTATCAAAGTATGAGTTGATATGATCAGCTACGAAGTTGTAAGTCTCTCCAAAATTTGTAGAAAAGTTGCTTATATGAAAAAGGTGATTTTTAGTAGATGCTGAAACTTCTGGAATATCTTGACAAGTGCCGCTTGAACTTACTAATGCAGATTCCAAGTTTTCACTTGCACAAGTGGATTTCTTTGCAGCTGGGTCTCTGTTGCAATCGTCCTGAGTTTTGACATCTGTAACTTGCTTATCATTTTCTAGATTTGTGCTGATGTTATTTGCATCTGCACTACTTTTATTTGCTTTACCCAAAGTACCTGAGTGGGACTTCAGTCGAGCTATCCGTGACACCAGTTCACTGTGAGTGCCAGACACGGCCTTTGAAACAGATTCTATAGTATTCCTGATTCGTGACATGCGAATGCTCACCCCTGTAAGTCCTTTAGAAGAAGAAGTTAAAAGTTTGGAAACTCTGTAGTATAAAAACTCATGGCAAAAAATGTACTTGTTATACCAAAATGTTCTGCTTCTGGCCCACTTACACCAAGGCTCACTTGTATGAAAAACTCTCAGGTGTGCAGCATGATTTATCCTCCAGCAGGCTTTAGGTCTACAGAAACACAGGTATTTGTTTCTCTGCTTCCACCAAAGATTTTTTGGGTTACCCAAAAAGAATAAATATGCGTCCCAGGATAAATGAACTGTCATTACTTATAAATAATTGCACGTTTTCTATGTTGCTTTCTACTTCATTCAAATATGTCAATAAATAAATCCCGTAATGTAGTGTTGTCTGAAAAAGAAAAATACAAAACAAAATGCAACAATGGAAACCCCAAAGCAGAAACAAACTAAAATCACAGAGTTGTTTAAAACAGATGAAGCTTATGTATCCTTTTGGTAAAGACAGATAAACATTCAAATCAAATCAAATAATCTCATGGGAATATCTACTGCTAAGAACATTGGGTAGCTCACCCCAGCATTTCAACATGCTAGTCCCTAAAGGCCAGTTTAAGCTCATCTTGAGCAATACGTGACAGTTCTGGAAAGCACTTAGTGACATACAGAAAAGTGATTGCTGTTTCTTCAGCAAATAATCTTGTGCAGACACAACGTTTCAAATGCCATTATACTACCACCCCTTGGCAGAATTCCTCACAGGGAGAAGTGACACCAATACTTTGAGCAAAGTTCAAGGAAATGTGCCCATCCTAAGAGCCAAGGGCAGTACATAATCCTTGCTCTGCAAAGAAAGGTGCAACTGGTGGAGCAGCGTTTTACAAGGCACAGCAGAGTTGTGCTGATACCGCATGAACAAACCTATTATTTGCAGAAAAAGCAAACCAAGGCTTCTCCAGCGCCTGTGACAAACGCCGAGAAGGCCTGCCAGGCAGGCACGCAGGCCAGCTCCTGCGCAGGCCGACTCCACAGTGACAGCAGAGGTGACACCACCGCCGGCAGCGCCATCGTTACTTACAGTCTCCTCTGCCTAGGCTGTGCCCGTCCCGCCGGGTGACCGCCGCGCAGCCGGGCCGCGCGACCCACGGCTATATAGGCACGAGGGCGCCTCCTGCCCCGGGGGCAGGCGCGGGCGCTGTTCCTGCCTTGCGCCATTTCCCAGAAACGCTGCCGAGAGCGGCAGCATAAACAAGCGCCGAGTCCGGGCCGCGCTGTCCCCAGCCCACCTCCCGTTACGCGAGCAAGCCCCGCGTGCCCGGCACGAGCTCATCCTATTTCCCCCCGTCCTCAGCTGCCCCACGACCCGATGGAGATGCGGCTCGACCCGGTGGCGACGCGGCTCGTCCCGGCGGCGGTACCTGCTGGACAGTCGCTCCCGCCTCCCCCCTCTCCCCAGG
>JANPWX010000064.1:2047506-2087473 GCA_024734555.1 Trochalopteron elliotii | reverse complement strand
GGAAAGATTATCCGGTCCCGATTTCTCGCCCACCAGACTAGCCAGACCGGATCAGGCTGCTCAAAGCCTTCGTCTCCCAGCCTGGCTTTGGGCACTGGCATGGTCAAGGCATCCACATTCCTGGGCATCCTGTGGCATGCCTTACCACCCTCACAGTAAAGAATTTCTTCGTGATATCTAATCTAAATTTCCCGTCTTTCAATTTGTGCCCATTACTCACTGTTTCTGTCTATAGTTTCTGTCCTCTCTGGCTTCTTTGTCAGTCCCTTTCAGCTACTGGAATTTGCTTTGAGGTCCCCACACAACCTTCTCCATGCTGAGCAGCCCTCTCTTTCTCAGCCTGTCTTTGTAGGGGAGGTGCTCCGGTTCCCTTACCAACTTCCCTTACCTCTGGTCTTGCTTCAAGAGGTCCATGTCCTTCTTATGTTGAGGACCCCAGACCTGGATGCAGCACTCCGGGGTGGGGTCTCACCAGAGCAGAGCAGAGGGGCAGAATTCCCTCCCTTCGTGCTGCTGTCCACACTGCTTTTGGTGCAGCCCAGGACATGTCTGGCTTTCAGGTCTGGCACAGTGGAGGAGGTTGTGCCCCACGCTGCTGGCAGCACTGGGCTCTTGATGCCGCACCCTGTGGAGTCACTGGGAGCAAGGGGCTGGGAAGAGGAGAAGGGCCCCTACCCAGCCTCTGTAGCTCCTCAGTGCGGGTCCCTCAGGAATACGCTCCCCACCATCTCCTGCTTAATGCTTAGGGAACAATGACAGACATGTTTTTCATGGTTTGGACAGGGTTAGTGGACACCTTGGTCTTCCCCAGTCAGGCTTCAGAGCAGCAGCAGGCCCTGAGATTCCTCCCTGCATGACCTGCCTGAAACAGTTTTAATGAAGTTCCCAAAACTTCAGGTGAAAATGGCAAGAGAGGATGGGATGGATGCACTGTGTGCTCAGGTGGAACAATGGAGGCCTTACTGTGAGGGTTAGGAGGGATGTGTCACACTTACAGTTTCAGATCCCAGTTGTCTGCTTCTGTTCTTCCTCACAAATAAAGAAGTAAAATTAATTTTCTTGGCTTGCATTTTATTCCCCAGAGGAAAATTTATGCTCCTTACATATTGTAATTTTTATCATGTATTTTTTATAAATCGAACAGGTTAAATTA
This sequence comes from Trochalopteron elliotii, assembly GCA_024734555.1. Lineage (NCBI taxonomy): Eukaryota > Metazoa > Chordata > Aves > Passeriformes > Leiothrichidae > Trochalopteron > Trochalopteron elliotii. Next base: position 2,086,320 of record JANPWX010000064.1, on the reverse strand, counting down.
TCCACATCCCCCAGAGCAGGACATCCCTGTCTGGATGCCATGTGCCCACCAAAGTCACTCTGTCACTCCCTCAACTGGTCAGGGGAGAAAAAAATAGAAAAAAGGGCTTGTGAATTGAGATAAGGACAGAGAGAGATTCCTCACCATTTACCATCATGGGCAGAACTTGGGGAAAGTTTCCCCAGCTTGGGGAAATTAGTTGAATTTATTACCAATCAAATCAGCGTAGAGTAATGAGAAATAAAATCAAGTCTTAAAACTTTCGTCCCACCCCTCCCTTCTTTCCAGGCTCAACTTCACTCCCAAATTCTCCCCCTGCTCCCCACCTAGCTGAACAGGGGGGCAAGGAATGGGACCTGCAGTCAGTTCAACACATGTCTCTGCCACACCTTCTTCCTCAGTGGAAGAACTTCTCAACTCTTCCCCTGCTCCAGTATGGAGTCCCTTCCACAGGAGAGAGTTTTCCACAAGTTTCTCCATTGTTAGTCCTTCCCATAGGCTGCAGTTTTTACAAACTGCTCCAGTGAGGGGCCCTTCCACAGAGTCAGTCCTTCAGGAACAGACTGCTCCGGTCTGGGTCTCCTGCAGGGCCACAGGTCCTGACAGGAAACCTGCTCCTGCGTGGACTCCTCTCTCCATGGGGCCACAGATCCTGCCAAGAGTCTGCTCCAGTGCAGGTTTCCCATAGAGTCATAGTCTCCTTCAGGCACCTGCCTGCTCTGGCATGGAGTCTGCCAAGACCTGCAGGGGCATCTCTGCTCCAACACCTGGAGCACCTCCTCCCTCTCCTTCTTCACTGACCCAAATGCCTTCAAAGTTGTTCTCTCTCACATATTCTCACCCCTCTCTCCCAGCTGCTGCTGAGCAGAAGCTTTTACCCTTTCTTAATATGTTATCACAGCAGCACTACCACCATTGTTGGTGGGCTCAGCTTTGGTCAGCGGCAGGTTCATCTTGGAGCCTGCTGGAATTGATACCTTCCAACACAGGGGCAACTTCTGATGGTTTTTTTTGCAGAAGCCATCCCTGTAGTCCCACTCCCCACTCTTCCCCACCAAAACCTTGTCACATTAATCCAATGCAATGACATTCAAGGCATGTCACTTCCTTAGTGCAGTGCTCAGTGGCCACAAATAACTCATGAACCACGTATTATTAGGATCCTTTTACACAGTACATACAGTGGCAGTTCATATCCAGGTGCTCATCTGTTCCCTACTAAATGTTCCCAGAGTTCCTGCTTTCTGTCCTGTTCTACAGGTATGGTCTGCTTGCCTTGTTTGTAGATTACTACACACCCAGTTGTATTACCCAGTGGTGATATACTCATGTTTTCAAGATTTATCTGCTATTCTTTAATTTACCACAGCATTTCATTATATATGCTTAAGCTCATTTTTAAACCAAATATTTCAAACAGTAGTGTAGTCTGCCCTAAGTGCCCTATGCAGCTAAGCAGGGAAGTTTCACTGCCTGTTGATGTACGAGTTACTTTGTGTAAAAGCCTGAGTACTGTTATGAGAGCAACACAGAACAGAGAGTTTTAGAGTGTGTAGCAGTGTTAGCTTAAGCAGCTTCCCTGGATGTGTTTGCTCTTCTGTAAGCTCCAGGGCTCTAGTGCATCTGCCAGTGTGCAGAAGTGAGTTGGATCTCATCAGATGACTTAAAAAGCAGTGGCCCATCTGAAGCCACAGTCTGAGCTGGCTTAAAGCAGGGTAGTTTACTTTCTTACAACAACAAAAGCTAAGGCAAAAGAAGACCTACAACTTCAGTAAGAAGGAAATTTGGACATGATAAGCTTCATCCTGCCAGGGCACATCCTGCTTCTCTTTGACTGGCAAATAAAGTCTTTGAGGTAGGAAGCAACTGATCCCTTTTAGCTGCACATGGTTACTCCCTAAACAGTCACACTTTATCCCGTAATCGCATTGTAGAATTCTCTCCTGTGCCTGCTCAGACATTCATCTCACCACTGGGATATGTACAGTGGTATGTTGATTCATACCGTAGCTAAGGTTAAGATTCAAGGATTTCACATTTCTGGTCCAATCACAGACCCGTGTGTTCCTGCCACATTGCTCTCCCCAAGGATGAGCGGACCTGTCAGATCTGACATGTTCAGAGGTGCATGATTCATCAGCTTCTCATAACAACTATGAAACAATACAAGAGAACTGAAAAACACTGGACAGGAAAAAGATAAATTTATGTATTCCCAGGCACAAATTCTGCCAAACATTTTGCAAATATAGTATTCTCTTTACTGTAGTCATGACATTAAGAAGAAATTATCTCAAATTTATTTAAAAGATAGACTAATTTTATAAGCTCTCCTAGTAGTCAAAGATGAGTTCATTCTGTTTGACTAAATACCTGCTTTTTAGATAAGAGAGATGAATCCACATAAGGTTTTCAGATAGTGGCCAACTATTATTTTCATATAGTATAGATATCATCTCATTTAAATAATTTTGAGATACATTTAAATTTTAATAGGATGTACTTTAGCTATTTGAAAAATACTTCCATTTCAGTACTTTCCTTGTGAAGTATCAAGAAAGAAATTTGTTGTTGTTGTTGTTGGTGGGGTTTTGTTGATCTCTATTAGGTTGCATACCCAGCAGTCCAGCTTTCTCGGAGTGGTCCCTTGAAACATGATTGTTTTCAGTTTAGGACAACACTGAGAGTAGTTTGATTTTAATGCATTCTATCTCTGTTACTAAATCCAAAAAATCAAAGACTTTCAAAACATTTTTTCATTATACCTGTTAGTACATGTTTTTGTAGGTAGGATGAAAATTTGTAAATCTAGGTACACATCAGTTGTGGTGAATCTCCTGTTTTAAAGAGATTTCCTTGGTGTACATGATTTTTGTCATGTTATAGCCAAAGTATTGTAGTGTCAATAATTCAGGTGAGTTAACTGTATTCATTTATATGCATGCTATACTTTTCAGTGCTATTAATTACTTCTAACATTCATATTTGTATGTTTGTCTTGGACCTCTTCTTGGAGAGAAAGTCATAATGGGTTATGAGGCAGTTTGATAAAAATTGGATATTTACCAGAAATAATGGTTCTAAAATTTGTCAGTCTAGGATTCTCACTCTTGATCTATGAAATATGTAAGTTTTCATTTTAAGAAAATAGTAGTGCACATACTCTCACTGTATGTTTGATAAAAAGCTATTATATGAATAGCATTTTTATGTATAGCATTAGGGTTTTTTTACTTGCCATATTGATTATGAATGGTATTCTGAAAATACAGAACTATCATCTAAGAGACTCAAACAAACTTAAAAAAACCCCAATTATTTCAAAGCACTATGACAAAGTAACATATACTGGTAGAGGAGTGTTCTGCTAATAATGGTGTCTGAGGTAATTGCTTAAATTTAACATTTTCAGTCCAGCTTTAGGGAAAACACTGTTTTCTATTTTCATCAGCATAGTATGACATGGACAGAAGCTGTGTAGTGCTAGCAAATATTTTAGGCTTTGCAAACATTAGTATTCTGCCTCTTAACACTAGATGGCAGACAGAAATGGGAAAACATTTCCTTTTTTTCAAGGATAGAATATTGAATAATTAATTTCCATCTTGAATGAGCATTCACTGAAAATTCTCAAAGTAATAAGAACTAAGATGGTTAAACACATGCTTATGACAGCATGGATACTTTCTGCAACCTTTCATTTGGATGTATTTTTTGGTAAAAACACTGAAAATAATCAAGTGGAACTTCTCTACATTATTTTCTTATTGCTTTTTTATCTGTTACTTCCCTTCAATATTTTGCTCTTGTCAAAGACCTAAAAATTCTGGAAGCCTTAGAAAGGGTTAAGCAACTCAATTAAAAGAGAAACTTTAAAAAAACCCTGTCCTTGCCAGGTAGTCACATCATTGTGAAATTTTCTTCTGTAAATCCGAAGAACAGATGATGTAAGGCTTACATTGCAGCTGCTTAGTCTCTTTGCCTTGTGTCAGTTACCCAATGTAATTGGGCTCCTTTGCTCCTTATTGTCATTGAATCTTAGACAATAATGTAGAAGTAACATGTTTGCTAAGGGGGCAACTCTCTTCATAGAATATTATAAATTACTGTGCCAAATATTATGTAATCAGTTCACCTGGAAGCCAGTGACTATTTTGGGTTGTTATCCCCTTCCTCTCCCAGATACAGCCTCCAAAAAAGAAGGGTCAGAATCGTTGAGATTCTGAATTTCACTTTAAAATGTCAGTTTTTCTAGCTAATCGTGATATGCATACACAGTACTAGAACTGTAACAAATCCTACCAAATCCCACCTCATCTTTTTTTCTCAGTGCTTGTACTGTGGCTGCAGAGATAGAAATCCAGGTTGGCTATTTCCAGTGCTGGCAGTTTTGTGGACTGAAATCAGAAAAGACTCAAGTTATTCCCATGTTTTTTTCCATGTTGAAGTTATTCCAAATGAGAAAGGTAAATGGACTGGAATTGAAAGGTATGTGCAAAAGTAAGTATGACTTTCCTGCTTCACAGTTAGAAAGTCAGCCACAAAGATGTCCATAGCTTCTGGGTTTGGTTTCTCAGATTATTCTCATTACGCAATAGCTTTTGGTATATAAAATGTGTATCTATAAGCAAATATCAGACTGTGGCACTCCCCTTCTCATAGGAGTGCTTTATGCACAAGAATATATTCCAGGGCTTCTTCTTGGTTTCATGAATTCTTATGTTTGTAGTCACCTAGTTTCAGTAAGAGGAGAAAGCATTTTCTGTTCTGCCTTGCCAATAAGTTGGTGAACAGGAAATTCTCTTAAGAAATCAGAAATGCATATTTAAACCTTCTCAGGCTGAAAATAGCACTGATCCTATTTTCTTGCACCACCTGGCTAAATATTCCATTGAAAATAATCCTTTCCTAGATATTGTCAATGGCCTTGTTCCTGTTCCTCTTCCCTCCTGTTCCTGCTGTTCCTACTTGCCTCACTCAGAAACTCCATTTCCTCACCCCATTTGAAAGCACTAGACAATTTTCAGCCTATTTCTTGAAGGAGTGCTTGTAAGGCATGAGTTACAGACTCTGCATTTTGAATGCATAAAGGTACCTGGCTCTTGTGAAGAGTTAAGACTCTAGATTACCATAAGGACCTGGAATTTAGCTATGTCCTTCTCTGCTCATCTTCCTGCTTTGCTAAATCCAAGCAGTTTTGTGCTTCCCACACAACATAAAGGTGCTTGGATACCTAAATCAGGGATCCTCAGGACCTGAAGTCCTTTACACATCTGTCCTTGATTTCCTGTGCCTCCACTGCTCATAGCTGATGGTCTCTGCCCTTTCATGCATTCTAGAACTCTATCTGCCAAAACAAGAGTGTACCAATCAAATAATTATATACTAGATATGAATAATGTAGTTGATCACTTAGAATTTAAAATTTAGACTCGTGCTAGAGGTCATATTATAAATTCCTCTTCAGCCCCCTGTGATTATCATAAGAGTCATTCTGTTAACTTTCAGCACTCAAGAAACGATAGATGTGAATTTTGCTATTGCAGCATCTGGTTGAGTAAAAATGATTGTAAAAAGTATCACCCAAGGTTTTTGGTGTAAATGAAAGGACATCAAAATGCACAGTCTGCTGAAGTTAATTCACCATCCAGTGTTTGCAACTGCTTACTTAGTATTGCTGGAGAAACTGACTGTTGTTTTTATTTACATTGTCTTTTAATTCAGTTATTGGCATATGGCTGATCTTTGCTTTGGACCTCTAAGTATTGTACTAGGTACCGTCTTAGAATTTTTGCCTTTATTAAAAAGCTCTATTTATAATTTCTCATCTGTGGAAAAAGTGCTTTGTAATTCTTCATCAAAACCAGTTTATCATAGTTCCTTCTCCTAAAGTTACATGTTATTTCTCATTTTTCTTTGCTCTGACCAGCCTTGGTGAAGCTCCTTATCTGTCAGTTGTTTTCCACGACCCTGGTGGCAGGTGAACTATCAGGCCATTTAGCTTCCTAATAGAGAGCCCAGACTGTCTGGAGTACTGCAAATGAAAAAGACAGTTTTTGGCAGAAGCCTATTTAACTGATTTATAATGATTTATTTCTATCTTAAAATAGCCTGATGGAAGTTGTACAAGAACGAGTAAAAGCTCTGTACTTTACGGGTAAACACGTTACTGAAATTGCACGAAATTTTACAGCAGTAATAGGAAAGAAGCATTACTTAGAGAATGTAAGTCTCTAAGTAATCTTCCAATTGTGGAAGATAATTCTAGCACTGTAATAAGTACATGAATTAAGCAAACTGATTCCAGGCTTTGGACCCAGTAGTACCCTCACTCACTGCTGTCAGTAGCAGCTGTAAAATCAGAAATTTACCTAAAGAATGAGGTTGGCAATAGCAAATAGTAAAGTTCTTACTGAAACAGGTTAAAAAGTTATTGTTTCAGACGTCATCTCCCTAGGGATTAAAAAGAGGCACATAGTACTCTACGTAGTTAGTGGTGCTGTTTTGTGGTGAGTATCTGGGACGTGCCTAGTTACAGGTCACAGGGGGCCCATACAAATTTTTTTTCCCCTCTGGCTTTAATGCCTGTGGCTAATTCCTACTGGAGGATGCACTCAATTTAGGAAGGTCTTGTTCCAAAATATTGCCTAACAGTAAATATTGTTGTTTGATGTGTTGCAGTCCTACAATCTAAGGCTGTATAGACCTTCATTTGTTTTGACGTAGCCTTTAATCTTACTAAAGTAATACCCTCTTCCTTTAAATACACAGTTAATTTACTCATTTGAGAAATGAACATAGTTCCTTATAAAGTGAAAGACTTCCAGGTCATGTGTGTGCAGGAGATTAGCATTTACAAACACGTAACACATGTACACCAAACACAGATATGCACAGTTCCCTTTTGGTGTATAAACTGGGATGGCAGGACAAAATATTGTCCTGCGTTCATTATAATGTTAATTTGAAAAGTTAAGGGTGGTTTGTAGTTCATCTTGACTGGAAATGGATGAGATTTTGGGTTGTCCTGACATTTTCTAATATTCTTTTGGCTTTGCTAAGAGCTCTCTTTCCTGCCCAGAAGTGGTTTTGTCCAAATTGAAGCTTAACTCTTTCTGAGGAATAAAGTTGTTGATGCTATTCGTCATTTTGTGTCTTCTTGTGTGGTGACAATGGCATTGGTAGCTGCCTACATTGCATGATTCATTGTATGCTGTCTGTAATAGTGTCTATAATGTATTTGTCTCTGTCTTCTATTGGGGCATTGCCTTTAGATGTAACTTTTTAACTATATAAAGTTGAAGCGCCTGTTAAGCCTGGTCCTAAGAACCTTGTGTATTAATATAACTACTGTACTAATGGTGGGGGTTTTTTTTAAGAATCCAGAACTGTAGGAGATTGTACAGCATCATTAAGGCGCACATAATTTTAGTCCAGTAAAAAAGACTTACAGCAAAGTAGTTTATCCATCATGTTCTGGAAATAAGCAATGTTACATTAGTGAAAAATATGAACCTACTTTGCTGTAAATGCATGTGTGACAGACTAAGTATTGAACAGTATTCATGTGTTACTTTGACTAACTCCTGTAGGAAAGAATTCATTTGCCATCCATTGCACTACTTCCACAAGCAGTTCTCATAACATTTCATGCTACTGATATGTATTTACATTACTTAATACATCTTCTTAAAGATGGTCTCTGTCAATAGGGCAATTTCAATGTAATGCTATGTTGATTCCTTTTACCTACCCTAGAATATATTACTAAGTATTTTATGTAAAAAAATATTAAGAAGTAAATGTTTTTACCATCTTCTTGGTAACTGAATATTTTACATTCTAGTCCTTTCCTCTCTATAAGGCCTATGGAAGTTGTTTTTACATTTTAATATTTGAAAATGAATAGAATCCCATTACCACTAAGGAAATAGTTCTTGATTTCTCTAAAATCCTCTAAAGACATAGCAAATCATGCAAAAATTTGGTTTTCTTAATTAGTTGGTTTTCATGACTTGACAAGTGCAGTAACAGTAATCTACTGGCTCTTCACATCTACAGAATCTCACTGAGAAAAGAGGCAGATCTGGGTTTCTTACATCAAAAGCAGACAGCAATATTTTTCCACTTCATCTTTTCTTAAAAAGGAACATTTTAGAACTTGCTGATCCATTCCAAAGTAAAAGACTACTAACCTATTCCTTCACAAGTTGTATTTAATAAGTAATATTTCTCAAAAATTAAGCAGTTTCTGGGTTTTAGAAACTGGTCAAAGTCATTTAACCCTTAAATGCATGTATTTCTTGTACTTCAGCATGTATTCCTTGCGTGGCTTGGCAAAAAAAAAAAAAAAATCCGCAATGCACTGCAATTCATGAAGTGTTTGGAAGACAGATTGTGATGGATGACCCATACACAAGTCACATGGAATTCACAGGTGACGAGAAGTGTTTATTCCCCACCAATTCAGCACTCCTCACTCACCACACGTGAGATATTTCCTCTGGTCCTGGAGCCCCTGTACAGGAAAGGCATTGATGAGCATGAGTAAGCTCAACATAGCACCATGAGGATGATTGGAGGGCTGAAAGATGTAGCCTGGTGAGGGAGGCTTAGTGAGCTGGGCTTGTGCTCTGCACCAGGGGGTGCAACAATGAAGAGGGTGGTAAAATAGCTGTTTTCTTGAGGAAGGGTTAACCCCAGAAATACGGACAGAGAGGAAATCTTAGGTCCCTTCCAATTCTGGGAAATCCATTTTTGTGCAACATCAGACAGGCACTGCATGGATCTTCCCCTACACAGATGCCAGTTGTGGAGAGGTTCCTCCTTCTTTCCACAATGTGGAGCCTTTTCTTTTGTGTGGCAAACAATCACATATATTTTGTCCTGACAGGCTGGGATGTCATCTCATTCAAAATATTCACCCCTGTCAGCACAGGCTTTAAGTACAAGGCTCAGTAGAACAGAGTTCAAGATCACTAACTCCTTGAATAGAACATTTTCCACAATGCTCTCAATGTAGCTTGTTCAGCCTGGAGGAGAGACAGCTTCAGAGGTGCTAACAGTGCCCTTGCAGTGCCTGGGAGGATGCTGGCAAGAGGTCCAAGCCAGGATTTTACTTAAGTCATGCCAGAAGAATGAGAGAATGTGGCCTGAATAAGGGGAGGGCCTGGTGATGTATAAGGAAAGTTTTCTCACAATGCATTTGTAATCAGTTACCCAGGAAGGTTTGGGGTTCTAAGCTCTTGGTGGTTTTCAAGAGCTGACTGGACAAACCCATGGAAAAGTGCTCTGAATTTAGTGTTATCCCTGCCTTGAGCACCTGTGTGATTCTGAAATTCAGAGCAGATAGCTACATTGGAGTCTTAATCTGTGAGCTGAGTCTCTCCCTTTAGCTAGCTAACAAACATTAATGACAGTCCACACTGTCATGTAAGTTCAGCAGAAGTTAATTAAAATAATTTAGGGAAAGAATTTAATTTGGACAGATACAATTTGTAATAAAGCAAAGCTGGACAATGGGAGGACAATATTGGCATAAAAGAGCAGCTAAGGCTACTTAAACATTTTCATCTGTTATCTTAATTTTCTTTTCTCAGCAGGTTATATTTCCAGAGTGGATTAAATTTCAATTTAACATTATCCTGACTATTTGCTTGCATGGATGAAAAAGATTGAAAGGGCACAATTATAAAGTTATGAAACCATTAACATGTGTATGTGTATGTGTATGTGTATGTGTATGTGTATGTGTATGTGTATGTGTATGTGTATGTGTATGTGTATGTGCATGTGTAGACTCGAGGAAAAGTTATGTGTTCCCAGGGATCCTGTTGGATCATTCTGTGTATAGCTGATAGAACACATTGGCCTGAAATGTACGTCTATCCATACCTTATGCATTGTGAAAAATCATACAAATAGGTATGATATTCTGGTTAGTTTTCCAACAGTATCCCAGAATTAACTTCTGTTGCATATGCTGAGCTTTTTTGCATATAATTTCTTGATATTGAAGTATAATAATAAAATATAAATTTATGTTCTCTTCCATACCTGACCATGAACTTAATATTCTCTTCAACATGTTCCTGTTTCAACCCACTTAATCCTAGCTCTGCCGAGATGTATGTGTTTACATCATATCTTGCTGGAAGACTAAAGATCTCACTTGGCTGTTTGTTAAGTTGTGGAGTGAAGATGGTCACACTAAATCATTTTGAAGCACACATCTGAAACTTAGGCTCCATCAGAAGACAGAACCTGAGATCAGCCCAGCTGCTCTCCAGTGCAATGTTTGCCACCAGCAGCATTTCCAAGGGTTTATCATTTGTGGCCAATTCACTTACTCTTCTGCAAGTTGCTGGGTGAAGGGAAAGTGAGGGTTAAGGCATACTCATTTCTTCCCTTATGGTCTTGCTATGCTTATTTCCCAGTAATTGAGATAGATTCCAAATTGAGAGGGAAAACTAAAAGGAAAGAACTTCAGGAATCCAAGCTTCCGACAAATAGGCCTTAATTTAGGAAAAAAAAATCAGGTATATTAGATTAAATTGTTGTGATTCATACTCTTGGCAACACAGTCTTAGAGAAAAGCCTTTGTAAACTCAGGCAGCTGCAGCAGTTTTCAGCCAAGTCTAGATTACGGGTACTTACAGCTGCTGTCAGTGGAAAACTTTCTTGAGGTTGTTCAGCTTCTCTGTTGTCTGTTCTCATAGTTGTACCCTTTCATGCCCTATTAACATCCATTGCATGGTGGCAAATAAGGGGGAAAGAGGAAGAGAAAAAAGGTCATGTAGGTTTTAGAGACTTTTGTAGTCTACCTCAGCATTCTGTTTATGAATTTTGCCCTTTACCTGTTTGTTGGTACCTGAAAATATTTAGTGGAAAAGAAGTGGTTGTCTGCCTGTGAGCTTCCTGAGCTGGCCTTAAAATATAGTTGTGATCACAGTGATTAGTCAGCCTAGGTGCAGTATTATGTACTGTATATGCAGCATGATTGCTTTTCACCTTACTGGTTTTCCTCTTCAGAAAGACTTCAAATTACCAGTCTTTTGACTGTAACCAGAAGGATATGAGTGCCCTAGCTTCAAGTAAATATCTGTTATTTTTCATATTAAACTAATCAATTTTATTAAATCTCTCTTTTGTGATAAAGAGGGCAGGCTGAGAGATAAAAAAAATGAAATCAGTTTAAATTTTCTATTCTTATCTGCCACTAACTTTATGCAAAAGTCATACTGGAAAGTTGAAGAACAATGAATTTCCTGTGTTCATGATACAGTTTACTCCACAGAAATGAAAAGGTTTAGATACTGAAAAATCACCTCACAGACTTAAGCACTATAATAGAATAGAGACCTTTGGGTATTGTTTCATCATAGAGACCTTTTCCACAGTTGGATTTGCTACTGAATTTTCACTTTCTTTTTTTTTTTTTTTAATTCTCAGTAGACTCACAGTCCCAATAAAAGTAATTTATTTCACATGTGTTATTTTCTGTTTTGCTTAGAAAAAAACTAAGTCTTGACCCTGTCTTGAAATAAAAATATTATTTTTAGGGCAGTGCAAATATTTTTCTTTTTATTTTAGAACCAGGTGGCTCCAAAAAAGAGAAGAAGGATAAAAAGGGCTATGGAAAAATGCATTTCTTTGTCTGTGCTGCATTTAGGATGCGGTCATGCCCCAGGAGCCTGGAGGTTGCCATTACAATGTGCCTGAGCTCAGGGACCCAATTTTATCTACGTATAAACCTTCCTTCCTCCCACTTCTCCTCTGGTTTGCGTAGAAAAATTTTTGCAAGAGCTCCCCCGAGTAAGGTCATTTAAGTATGAGTCTGGTCACAGCTATTTACAAGTTCAGGTTTTGACTGAAGTGAGTAATTGAATAACATTGAGCCTCTGAAGTTTGCCTTTTATTTATATATTTCCCCCAATTGTGTGGCTCATTCTGCCATTGGCTGCTGTCCCTGCAGCCTTCCCGAGGGCTCTGCAGTTACATAAGGCTCTGTCTGCTGGGAGCCTATATAAAGCCTTTTTGCATGCCAGCAAGAGACAGAATTTTATCATGATCCAGGTCCCACTGCTTTAGTTTGCACGAGCAGGAAGATTTCCTTGAAGACACCCTGAAAGTCGAACTCAGGCTGGCTTGTTTGCCAGCCAGTGCTTCACAGCTGTCAACCTGAGTCGCAAGTGGCAGCTCCTGTGAGTAGCCTCTGTGCATTATGAAGAATTTTTCATTTCCTATGCAGGATAACACACATCAGACTGAGAGTCCTCCTCCTCACAGATTCCTGAGTTTGACAAATCAGTCAGATCCTATTGGAAGACCAGAAAGAGATGAGCAATTAGCTCAAGTAGAGATTGCTGTACTGGGGATCATATTTCTGACAGCGTCTGTGGGCAATTTCATTCTCATACTGGTGCTGTGGCGAAGAAGGAAGAAGCTGTCTAGGATGTATGTGTTCATGCTTCACCTCAGCATTGCTGACTTAGTGGTAGCCTTTTTCCAAGTGCTGCCTCAACTCATATGGGATATTACAGATGTTTTCATAGGGCCAGATTTCTTGTGCAGAATTATCAAGTATCTACAATTGCTGGGCATGTTTGCCTCTACTTATATGATAGTGGTCATGACAGTGGACAGATATCAAGCTGTTTGCTACCCTATGGTTACTTTCCAAAAGAAGAGAGCCCTCTGGAACATCCCCATTTGCACCAGCTGGTCTATAGCACTGATTCTTAGCCTACCACAGGTATTTATCTTTTCTAAGACTGAAATATCTCCAGGTGTCTTTGAATGTTGGGGTGAATTTATTCAGCCTTGGGGCCCTAGGGCATATGTGACTTGGATTTTTGTAGTTATATTCTTCATTCCCTCAGCAATTCTTATCACATGCCAGGTCAAGATTTGCAAAATAATCAGAAAAAATATAAATCTGAAAAAACAGAATGAATGTGAAGCAACAAATCAGAATCAAGTCCTGCCATCCCGAGCAAGCAGTGTTAACTGTATTTCAAAGGCTATGATCAAGACAGTAAAAATGACAGTGGTGACAGTTGTTGCCTATGTTCTCTGTTGGTCTCCTTTCTTCATTGCACAGCTGTGGTCCGTGTGGTTCCCCAGCATCCTGACCGAAGGTAAGATGCTCTCCCTCCCTCAGTCATAGCTGCAGAACCGGCTAGCACACTGCTGTTGAGTGCTTTATGTTTGCATTTTGCTTTTGTGTAAAGGTTGCATGTGGTTATTTGAGGAGGATTGAAAAGAAATACCTGGATTGATTGTCTCCTGTATTCAGTTAGGTACAGGGAACTTCTTGTGTTATGTGATCAAAACATCATGTGTCTATTTTGTGTGTGTGTGTGTCTTGAGTGATTAACAATTTAAAGATTCATGAGCAGCATGAAAAGTATTGTGCTTTGGCAAAGCCTCAGACTTTTAGAGGTTTTAGGTATTATAGCAGCAGTATTTTGGGTTCTTGAGGTGAAAAAGAGCAATTGACTATTCAAAGTAATAAAATTATTTCTTATTTAGTGGGTAGAACAGTGATGTTGAAAGACATCTGATTTTTTTAAAATATCAAAATCATATTGATGAAATCTCTGTAGCAAACTATGAAACAACCAAAAGTTGTCAACCAGCTGTTTATAAAGCAAAAAAAGCAAGCCTGAGAGAGTTATCAAACATCATGGTGTAAACAAGAATAATCTTGTCAAACTTATGCTATTGTCTCTTTGTGAAAGGCAGACTCTATATGTGACTTTAAATTCACCTATTCTAAATAAAGGTTTTAAAAAAAGAAATAATAGCCCTGCCTGATGAAAACAGTAGTTTCTGAACTTTGTTTTAAGAATTCTTCTTGTCAGAGTGAAATTGAGTCTTATTCTACAAACATTTATGTCAAAATATACATCTATTTATTTGTATCTGTTTAACAGCTTAGTAATTGCTTTTAAAATTAATGCAACTACCTAAAAAAAGAGCTATATGAAACTATTTAACTCTGAATGCATACAATAAAGTGTGCTTTATACCTCCAGCAATTGCAAATAGCATTGAAATGGGAATTTCCTACTATTAGATTAGCTCTAATATATGAATAGATACAGCAGAAAGCAGCAGACTGTGAAAATGTGACTTATTTGTAAAAGTGTTTAATGTAGTCTCTTATTCCTTGAACTGTTTTGTTCTAGGTTCGGCATTCACCATTATAATGCTCCTTGGCAATCTAAATAGTTGTGCCAACCCATGGATTTACATGTATTTCTGTGGCCAGATTCCATATTGCACAAATAAGCAGCTGGAGAATACCTCGGCTCAAGAGGAATCCGTGTTCACGGGGAGCATTCATCTCGTAGACAGAGACCCTGAGGAAAACAATACTTCTGCATAAATGCTGAGGCCTTTTCCCTGTTTTGTTACATCCCTCTGTTCACAAGACATATTGATATTTTACCCCCATCCCTTATTTTGTGGATAAGGAACTTGAAAAATTGGGTTTTTTTTGTTGTAAAAATATATTCCTCTGCAGTTCTGTAGCATATACAGGAAGCTTCTGTGTTGTGCAAGCTTGACTCAGTGTTTCAATCACCCCTGTTTATCAGAATGAATTCATGTAAAGACTGACAAAGAGACATAAAAGTATCTTAGATATTTTGTGTCCTAAAGTACTTTCCCAACTGTGATTCTGCATTTCTAAGTAGTAAAATTTTACTACTACCTGGTCCAACAAATTGAAACATAATTGAATAAGAACCTGATATAATTAAACTTGAACATGTTTTCAGAGTGAACCATGAATTGCTCATCATTATGGTGTAATTGGAGGTCAGTGACAAATTTTGAGAAGCAGCACAAAGTCAGAAAAAGCTTTTGCCATCTCTTACTAGCACCTGATATAAATTAACTCTTTGTGTACATTTATAAAATGCCAAGCAGCTTAACGTAATTAAAAACAAACAATAAAAAAAAATTGGTGTGCTTGTGACATTGAACCCCCTACTTCAGTTTCAAATTCCATTGTGGATCTCAGGTATCAGCAGCATAGCAGCAGTTTAGGTTTTTTGGCATCACACCATGGGATTTGATTTTCCATGTATTTCCGGATGTGCAAGCAGTTAACTGGACACCTACACACATCCCATATGCACACGTATCCATACTCTAAATAAAAGTGGGTGCTAAGTGTGTACACTTTCATTTGGCATTCAGACCCATTTGTTCTAGCATGGGATTTATTAGCAGAGAACCAATTATTATTCTATTCCTTAGTACCCCTTTAGGTTCAAATTCAAATATTTCCCTTTGCTGTAAAAATAAATCTGCATATCTTTATCTCAAGTGCCATTTGGTTGCTGGTTTGTGGGTGTTATATGCAGATAGCTCTTTATTTCATTTCATGTCTGCAATCTTATCAGAGGAATATGAAAGGAATATGAGCAAGGCGCTTTCAGGTAAGAATGCATCTGCATTCCCAGGGACATTTTGGGGCCCTAACATCTGGTGACATGTAATGTATCTACATTATACTGTGTTTCATCACATTTCAGTTTTCTGAGTGCTAGCAGTCTCAAATGTCAGTAGAGAAGCTATAAAATTGTTTATATTGTTTATTGTGTTTAATAGTCTTTAAATTGTAGTCAAAGAAATATTGATTTAAATTAAATACTGATCACATAGAGCTTTAAAGGTATAACTTGTACTAATTATATTTCTGCATTGCTGATATACTTGCTACTGCCTCTATAAATGATTCAGTAGAGCTGGATTTTGCAAATAACAGTACCTCGATGTGTTCATTAAAAGTCTGAGAGCAAAGTTAACTGTCCCTATCTCAGACATTTTGATCATGTACTGAATGAAATATCAGAACTTCTTAAGTTCAGTGATGATTGTTCACTGTCTATAATGTTCAAAACACTTATATTTTTGTCTCTCAAGTGCTTTCTTTCTGATTTTTTTATTCTCCTTCTCCTGACATCAGTCCTGCTCTTAAAAAGAAAATTTAAGTTTACTGTACTATGATGCAAACTACAGGTTATGGATACTTTTAGTTTCAGTCTGTCAGGAGGTATTTGAACACAGGTATTCCTGCTTTTTCTCTTAGGAAAAGAAACTGGGCTGCATTTTCCAGATGTATGTCCTTATCCCACATACCCTGCCCTGGCTACCCCATGGGTAGCACTGACTAACAGTCTCAGTGGGGAGTTTGGTTCAGGTCCACTTTTTTCCATCAAAACTCATTTTCAAATGGTGGGAAATTCATTTGGGTAACTTTTTTTCCTTTTCCTTTTTATTTTTTAAAATCCTTATAAAGTGCCTCTTACAGGACTTCTCTTATTTCTTACAAAAGCCCCAAAAAGCAAACAAACAAAAAAAGAAACAAAAGAAAAAAAAAAGCCACACAAGACAATTAAAAATAAAAATTTAGCCATCTGTGTTCTTGGAAGTTGTAGTTTGAACATCTTGTGCCCTTGTTTTACTCTATATTTTGAGTCTTTGTCTGAACTATATATTTTTCAATTCACTGCACTTGGATTTCCAGCAGGTATTACAGTATGTCATTAAGAGAGAGGGTTGACTTTGGTACAACACTGTCATCTGGCCAAGGTGTTTAATCCATATGGGAGAATCAGTAACTCAAACATATGAGTCCCCAGGGGCACTGTGGAAGCCCATAAAAAAGAAAAAATCCAGTTATCAGATGAAAGCCTTTCTCATCAAAGTCTAGATTCTGTTTTCTCACACAGATAAATTCTGAGTAGAAAAATACCTAGTGTTCCCAGTCTTGAAATGAATTACTATGTTGTTGATGCTGGCACTGTGTTATGCTTTCTGGTTATCTGGGTGGGGATTTTTTTTTACTTTCCATGGTTTTGTTACTACTTGGGAAAGGCACAGTTCACTAAAAGGAATTAGAATCTTGTAAAAATTAGGAGTTTATATTTTGTAGTACAGATAAGAGGAATCAAAAACAATGTAATCTATTGATTCTGTATAGATTTATTACAGAAAAAAGAAACTATAAAACAACCTAGTAGAATGAAAAGCAAATCCCAACATGTTTTGCATTCTTAACAGTATATTTCAATAATTCTTTTATTGTACAGATCTGCTTCTGTATTTACATAGCCAGTCCCAGTTCACATTCTTGCAAATGGTGAACACTGAAGATAGAAGTGTTACGTGATACACTTTTTAATCTTGCAATGAAATAATGCTGAGAAATTTTAAAGATGGTGCCAAACTATTGTCCTGACAATTTCACTTTGATCATTTTGTTTTGACAAGAGAAACCAGTTATCGTGTCGAATAAACCACTCGTGTGTCTGTGTTGTTGGGGGAAGACTGACAGAGTGATGTGGAAACACAAGTTGGAACTGGCAGGGTTTATTCTGTGTGGCAAACATGGCTGTATTCTCTAGCTGTCAAACACACGACCAGGACAAAAGTATCCTCAAGAGGTTGTGAATGTTAGCTACTTTTGGCTTAAGGGTGTCATGAACTGACAAAGGCAGAGCAGGATGACCCAGCTAATCAGTTCTTTTAGGCAAATTCAGTTTGGGTTGGATTCCTTGGAGTAGGGGAAAAAAAAAAAAGTTGTTTTCTGACTTCATAAGGTAGAGACTTGTGCCTGAATGCCCTGGCTATCTACAGGAAACATCCATGATTATGAAACAGATTGTTCATACAGCAGCAAAACAGGATTGCACAGTTCAAATGGGAATTGTGTTACTTGTAGTAATGCAGCCACATATAATTTATTCTCTACAGAGGACCTATTTATGATGATCCATGGCTGATCCATATAGATTTGAATTGAAAGGAAATCATGCTGTTAGAAAATCAGAAATAAAAACTGATGTAATCTATTGTACCAGATCAAAACTCTGGCATTCCAAATCATACCTCTTCAGCCCTATGTGTGTCAGCAGCAGGTCCCTCTCTGCTCTCCTGGTCCCAGGTAGAACTTCATGATCTGCAATATATTTCCCAAACTCTACCAGCCTTGCTAAGGTAGCCAAGGTTGCCTTCACTTTGCCTCTCTGAAACAAAAGGATGGAAGCTCTGTCTTTTCCCTGGGCTTATATGACTCTCCTACTATTGCCCCTGGAGGACTTTCTGAAGGTCATCTCATTAAGGGGGTAGATTCTGGGCATTTTTACAACCCCTCCAGAAATTTTTTGTTGATTTGCACTTCACTCTTTAGGAGAAAAAGAAAGAATAGATTTTGAGTAAAACTAAGTAGCCATACCCATTCCTTCATGCTTCCTTTTTTTGCCAGTGCAGCAGACCAAAGCATACACTTTCTGCTGGCAGGCTGTAGCATCTAATTTAACTAAGGTATATCATCCATCTCCATAATAAACTTTGGGGGCAATGAAACTCTAAGCAAAGGCTTCTTGCCTTTCCATCCAAATGTTGCCCTAGAGATACAGTGCAAACATATTCAACTGCTATTGTATTAATCGGGAGCTTTTTTATATCATGGCTCACACTTTGAATGATTTTCAGAATTTTGGATTTGTGCTTCTTGCATCCATTTCAGTATACCAAAAATTGTTAAAATTGTGTGTTACCCAGATTTTAGCCACAAGTCTTCTGAATTCTGAGTTAACAATGCAGGAATCAGTAGGACTTCGTGGAGGAATCATTACGTTGCCATCTGGGGAAGAAGCTTAAAAAAATGCCAATCAAAAACACTTGAACTTGAAGATCTCTAGAAATTATGGCTGGGGAGGTGGATATAACAGGAAAAACATCTGGAGGTGGATATAACTATGAAAGACATGCTAGTGACCACTTTTCAAGACAGTTGATGTAGTAACAAATACTAAGACCCAAGAAAGACATGATATTCTTGTCATCATTGCTATAATTTCCATCATTGTGATCACCATCTTGATCATCACTATCATCCCTATTATTTAAATGTAATCATCATATAGCCTACAATAAGTTTTAAAAGAAAACAATTTTAGGACACTGTAACATATTTAAACCTGTTATTAAGCTGAAATATGAGAACCATGATTTCAATCGCAAATGCAACTTTTATATACAATGCTGCTATTTTGTTTAGCTAAATGGATAGAGATAATATTTTAGTTCCAATATTATTGCTGTGCATTGAATTCCATGAAACTACCTTAAGATGAATTTTGGTACAAAATGTTAAAGATTTGTTTCATGTTTACACATATACTTGGATATTAAACCAAAATTTTTGCTTTAACATTCTGTTCTCATATTCCTTAGCTTATTCATGAGTTCAGTTATTATCTGTATCACCACCTTTGAAGAGATATTAGGAGTAAATTATCTGCTAGCTATTACATTGCATTGGAAATGTTTGCCCATGTCTCTTAATGTGTTAATAAATGCCTGACCTCAAATGATTTAATGCTGAGTAGCTCCAGCTTTTGACTTACTGATGGGAAAAATTGTACTTTGTCATGGAGAATAAAAGCCTTCTGGCAAGCAGAGTCATGATATGAATGCAGTGCTTATTGATACATTTAATACAAATTACAGTCTTCTGGGAACATAATTCACGTTCCTCATCTTTTCTTGACAAGACTCATGTTCTGAGACGATAAGTGTTTATCTGTAACTATCTGTTCCCAAAAAATACATGAGAAAAGCCTCAGAAAAGAAGTTCTTAATTTTTAGCTCAGCAACTGTGAGTACCAAATCTTGGAGCTCAATGCATTTTCTGTGAGAAATGAGGTTAAAAACATTATTGTAGCATTTGGGCTTCTTTTATTTGCATCACACAAAGAATTAATACTGGATTGTATGACCCTTAGATGAAGATCTTATCAAAGGAATGATACCACAGAAAGTGGAACACTTAGTGCTCTGGACTCATAGACTCAGAGACTCAGAGACTCACAGACTCATAGACTCATAGACTCATAGAATCATTAAGGTTGGAAAAGACCACCAAGATCATCAAGTTCAAACATTAATCCATCACCACCATGTTCACCAGTAAACCATATTCTCAAGTGCCACATCCACATGCCTTTTAAACCCTTCCAGAGGTGTTGATTACGCCACTTCCATTCGCAGCCTCTTCCAATGCCTGACGACTCTTCCAGTGAAGAAGTTTTTTCTAATATCTAATCTAAGCCTTCCTGACACAATTTGAGGCCATTTAGTCTGGTCCTGTCACTTGTTGCCTCCAAAAAGAGACTGATCTCTACCTCACTCCTGCTTCAATGTTAGCATGCATGTGCATACACTAGATTAATGCCATGGATCTGCCATAAAACTGCTCTGCAGCTGCTCCTGTGGATCATGGATGAAGTATGCCCAGCATGTACAAAGTTTTTAGGAAATTTCCCTCCCAAATGCTCCCCAAGCAGGAGTAAGATGGCACTAAGAGTGCACATGCGCCAGCTAATGTTGCATATTGTGAGGCTGAAGCACTCTGTGTTTATATTGTGAACAGTGATGACAACAGATGATCAGAACTGGAACATTTGTATTATTAACAAGGCTGTCTGCCCATGGAAATATGAAAACAAAGGGACCAAGGAGCATCTCATATGGTGTCCGTACTGAAGGCACTAACACAGGCATATCCATAACTAGTTCCTGTGCTTTTTTTGTGTCATAAAACAGTGCATTGAGTGTCCAGCTGGGCATGAACACACCAAAATGAGCAACCAGTGTGTGGAAGCTGACATCATTGAGGACAAGTCCTGCTGAGGTGCCACTGCCTGTTTCAGGAGTCCAGAAGACAGAGGTGTGCTGTGGCCCAACATTCTTCACCTCTTCTTTATTCCGTGAGGATAAAAGGAAGACACAGCACATAGTTGCATCTCTGCAACTTATAAACATGTAGATGTATAAATATCTTCATCTTTGGACTCCTTTCACTGCAATGTCACCTTAGTCTCATACTGCTGGCATTGCTCCCAAATGATTCTGCAAGAGAAGGGCATTATGCTGTGATAGAGGTTTTGTTCTGCTAAGAATGGGACCGTTAAGCTCATTTTACTTGCAATTTAAGCAAGGACTGTATGCCATGAAGAGCTGAATTCTGTATTAATTACCTGAGGGACACTATAAAAACTAGATTTTCAGTCACTGAAATTAAGAAACCAGACTGACTGAATAGATGACTTTTTTATTAATTCAGTAGCTTCAGGTTTTTCTTTAATAAAGATTCCTCTCTGTAAATTAAAGCAGATGAGAGGAATATCATAAATGTAAAATTAGACTAATCCTATTGAGTTTTAGGCTGTGCCAAGGCTGCAAGATAGAATTAAGTCATTGATAGAAGACAAAGAATTAACTTGAGACTCTGATACTTAAAATACAGCATTTTATGTGCACTATATGTAAAATAACTGGAGGCACAAAAGGACTATCCATAGAAAGCTATATAATACTGCTTTATAAATCAATTTCTAAGGTAATTCCATAATTTTACAATAAAAATATCCATGCCAGATATATGTTTATATGTTGAAATTTAATCTCGTGATTTGATAAAAACTGCATCTTGTAATACTCTGATTTTTTTTTTCTGTACTGCATTTCAAAGATGAAATATTTTCTCTGCCTTCAGGTAAGGAAATCAATTACAAGTTTATGAATGCATTTTTGTCCTGGAGGGAAATGTAGAGTTGATTCAGATAGAAGTCGCAGAACTGAATTGCATTCAAATTATTCATGAACATTTTGCATCTGTAAGGGAAAGGAATTGTGCAAGCAATATTATTTTTCTAGAAGTTTCAACATTTGTCTAACACTGAACACTATGAAAATATATTGTTAGTATGCTAAGTAGCTAGAAAGTGTCATAATGTGGTAGTGTATAAATATCCTTTACCTTCATAGTTAATACTTTGGCACTGTATAATTTCACATTATCAATTCTGATTCACCTTGTAATAATAAAAATAGAAAAATAAAACAGAAATAATTCTGAAAATTCTTCTCTGAAAATAGTTTTAAGCTCTCCTTCTTTAAATTCAGCTCTTCATGGATTGCTCCAGAACGCTCAAAATTAATATGTTCCTTTTATTAATTCAAATTAATTTAAATGTCACAGTTCTCTGGTGTCAAAGATAATGTAAGTGTTTAGAAGGGTTTTCATTAGTGACAAAAATATTTAGACTTCACTGTTTGGTGAGTTGACCCTGTCTGGTCACCAGGTGCCCACCAAAATCACTTTATCTCTCCCCTCCTCAGCTGGACAAGGGAGGGAAAATAGAACAAAAGGCTCATGGGTAGGGATAAAGACAGGGAGAGATCACTCACCATTCACTGTCATGGGGAAAACAGTTTTGGCTTGGGGAGTTAATTTAGTGTATTGCCAGTCAAAATCAGAGAAGTGCAATGAGAAAAAACCCAAATCCTAAACCCCGCCTTTTCCCCTCCATCCTCCCTTTCTTCCCAGGCTCAACTTCACACCCAGATTCTCTCCCTCCTCCCTGCAAGTAGGACAGGGGGAGGGAAATGGGGGCTGTGGTCAGTTTATGACACATTGCCTCTTCTGCTCTTTCCTCTCATGGAAAGAGGACTTCTCATGGACTTTTCATAAATGTTGTCCTGCTCCAGCATAAGGTCCCTGCTACCAAAGACAGTCCTTCATGAAGTTCTCCAGTGTGAGTCCCATGGGCTGTAGTTTTCACAAACTGTTCCAGCGAGGATCCCTTCCTCAGAGTCAGTCCTTCAGCAACAAACTGCTCCGGTGTGGGTCCCTCTGCAGGGTCACAAGTCCTGACAGCAAACCTGCTCACCCCCAGATATGCTGTACACTGAGACTGTGAAAGATCATCCACAGATGAATGTGCTTAACGTATTTCATGTAATGAACATGATAAATAATAATAATAAAAAAAGGCTTGATTAAAAAAAAATCAAATCCAAAGTTTGAAACTGAGCACATATTAGACATAGAGTGCACTGAGTCTCAGTCTGAAACTGAGTGCACTTAGACATAGAAACAAACAAATCCTCCATTTACCAAAATGCAAGGAGAAATTGCCATTCAGGAGAAGGTACTTAAAAAGCTTTTTTATGTCTTAGGCTGTTTAGGTCTAGACCACTCACTACAAGAACAAAAATACAGTAAAGTGCAAACATGATGATTGCTCAATCATACAACATCCCTATAAACAAAAGTTTGTCTCATTTGTCTGTATTAAAGCATGGTTTGGCAAAAGAGTGCATCATGTGGAAATCTGTGGTTTCCTTTTTGGTCTCTGGGGAAGGTGGGGCTATTTGTCCCTGAGTAGGCTTTAAAACAATATTGTCAAATACTTTGATATATCACATGATGTTTAGGAGCTAGTTCCATGCTATACAACTTTAGCACAACAACACCCATGTGTGCTGGCAGTTGTTGGGTTGCTATGTAACTGAGTGGCAGTTCATTTGCAGCCTGCCTCAATACCAAGCAAATAATTTTAAGGAAGCACAGATTGTAGACAGCAGGCAGTTACTAACCAAGCTTTCTGCAGCACATATGCTACAGAACAGCAAATTATAAGAGAGATGAAGATATAGGTTTGAGGGTCAGTGAACAATGCCAATTTGTATGACACAATTACAAAACCATTTGTGCCAATTTTTTCCTACGCCCATGAGAACATCTACAAATTACATAACAATTAAAGTTTGCAGCTTTTTCCTTGGCAAAAGAGCAGTTAGAATTTTAAGCTGTTTATATTCCTTTTTTTTTTTTTAATGTCTGTGGTTTGAAGTTGGTTGCTGCTTGAACAATTGGTACCTTTTTTTTCCTAAGTCTTGGGATTTTTTTTCTTATTTTCCATAGTGTTCAAAATTAAAGTTTCAATGACTAAATCATAATGTCAGAGCCAATGGGTATCTAGTGACAACAGCCTGCCACCTTTTGGGTCTCCTGATCTTAGATCTGGATGAAAACATTAGGATTCAATGTAATGCAAAGGTCTGAAAGAACCTTTGTGAATTGTCCTCAGGGGCTGCTTGGGACCCTGGCATCCTCTACATAATGTCTGGAGGAAGAGGTGATACGTTTTATTCTTCTGCAAGGGATATGTGGCCATATAAGTAGATTTCTGGTCCACACTAATGTGTTTTTCAGACAGGGAGACACTATTATATAAAGCAGTCATTCTTTTCATCGTCCCCTTATCATATACACTATAAAAAAAGAAGTATAAAACAGTCTTTTAAATGTGATTATACTGAATGCTCTATAAATAGATAGAATTTATATGGGATTCCTTCCACATGATATTCACCACATTTTTAAGACTAAATACCACATTAGCAGGTGGCCAAAGATAGAAATTATGGACCCTTTCCAGTCAGACAGTAATCTGAAAGTGTGAATATTTTCTTAACATAGTTTGTTTGATTTTCACTCTATGCATCAACTATTGAACTCAGAGGTTCCAGCTGTCCTGTCCTTCAGCAGTTTCAGCCCAGATACAAAGCCATGACTCACAAATAACAGCATTATGGAAAATTAATGATAGCAAGTAAATGAGAGTACATCCTTTCTGCCTTCATCAGCTACCCATGGCTCTGTATCTTCAAGTGACAATGCAGTGCAGTATACAGTATGTATTTTAGATACTCATAGTGGTTTAGTTAAAGAAAGAGGCCAAGATGTGTCTTTTTAGAAAAAGCCAGACTTTGAAGTGTAAGTCTTTAAAAGACCAGCTTGTTTATTGAAGAACAGAGATTAATACAGATATAATTTTAAATACAAATCAGTTATATATTCTTAGAGATCCTTCTGTTTGTCTTTCTGGATATGGAAACAGTCATACTTAAATGGATAAGAAAAAACAAAATGAGACAGGGAACAGGAGTAAGAGCCTTTAAAGTATTCTTTAAATAAAAATGTGAATACAATAATCATGGAGAATAAACAGAAATGGGCCCAAGAATACCAGTGAATACACTTGAAGTTCAGCCTAGCTTCATAGTTTCAAATACAATCTTTCATGTAAATCTCATTATTTATTTATGTCTATTGTAAAAGCAGGTTGGTGGGTTATTCTAAGAAACATCATATATCAAAAACATTAGTTCTATAAAGTCTTCTTAAATGGGAACTACTAAGTTTTAAGAGTGTGAAGCTAGTAAGGTTGTCTTAGATCTAATTTTAATATCCTAACAAGCCAGCCTATATCAAAGGAACTGGGTGTTCAGTGAAAGTGCCAATATATCTTTTCATTAAGCATGCCATACTTGTCTGATGGAATGGCAATTAAATGAGCAGAGGTTTCTCAAACCAGTAAGTATCCAATTACACACTGAGAGCTTTTCTCTGATCTTTGTTTGAGGAAAGTGAACTGTGCGAAGTAGTTTTACCCCTCAATTTGTGAATGTGCTAGATTTTTTTGGTAGCAATGCAGTAGATGGCTAGTGATATTCATCCCAGTTCCACCACCAAGGAGAGATAAAGATGGAAAGAAATAGTGGTGGAAATCAGCTGGTGGAGGTCAGCTCAGGCACTAGCCAGTGTGGAGGCAGAGACCCTGAGGCTTGGCTGCAGATGGAGTCAGAACAACTGATCCAAACAGGACCAGCAGCAGGACTGAATATTTACTGTGGATTCGTGGTCAAGCATGTGATTGCTTGAGGAAAATGGGCAGGTTTGAGTAGGTGTCAGAGCAGCTGCCTTCCATCCTCCATACTGGGTTATTCCTCAGATTTGAGATATGGATTACTTTTAACTTTCCTTTAACATTGTCAGAGAAATGTGCTTGAAGTATTGACTTTTTCAAATATTTGTAGGTGTCAAAATAAAAGAATTTAGAGGAACCCCTGGAAATCCCTCATTTGACACTCTGTGAGAAGTTTAGTATGGATTTTGTTTGCTGGCTTTGTCTGAGACAATTGGAAAATTTAGTTCAAGCTGAGTGAGAAAACTTCAGCTGAAGAAGTAAAGAAAAAAATGGTGCTATGTCAAAATGGTCAGTTTTCATTGAAAGACTATCAATTTATGAAAAAATAAATAACGATTCACCTGAAGAATTAAACATGATTAGTCAATTTCATTTTTCAATAAATTGTAAGAGTCTTTCTATTTTGAATTGATCTCAATATTATTTTCAATGTCCTATTTTAAAAAATATGCTTTAGTTACTTGATTCTGTCTCTGAGAAAACAGTTGGCCCAGTGTGTTACCAAATACAAAAGAAGTGGGTATGCACAGATTTCAAAATTACCTGAGATCACTGTCTGGGTAGTCAGCCCCAAACCTCATGCCAGCTCTTGAAAAGACTAGAGATGAGTGGGCTCCCTGCAAATATAGATAGCCCTCTATCTATATATTATATATAAAATATATATACTATATATATTTTATATATATATATATACACTATACTATTTTATATATTATATATAAAATTGATGTTATATTTATATATAAAATATATATCTATATCTATATATTATAACCCCTCTAGAACTATAGGTCTGTGTCAGGTTTTGTGCCTCCTTTATACTGTTACAACCACTTGAGCTCCCAAAGGATATTTCTGCTAGATACACTGTCCTTCTGAATAGCTATTAAAACCTGCATTGTGTGAAAAAGAATTATGAACTAAAACTTCTTGGACTTCAAATGCAAATGAGCAAGAAGTTAATAACCCGGCAATCACTGAATCATAAATCTCTTATGGAAGAATAATATAAAAAAGCCTCTGGGCATAAATAATGCCTTCATGTTTTGAAATTTGTCATACTAAGTGTCATGCTAGCTGTATCAACTGAGGATTCTGGTAATTTTTAGCACACAGGTACTTCATATTATAATAAAGAAAAAGGCCTGATATTCCTCCCACAGGAAGTGCACCCACTGGGAGACATCACAGTTTGATGAAAAGGTATATCACTGAGACGTAAGTCCTTCATTGCAACATGCAATCATTGCCTCCAGAAATTTTTTCATCTTGCACTGGACACTGCTCCTTTATGAAGTACATGCTCATCAAAAATCAAGTATTTATATTGACTTTAAATGAGAAAGAGTCTGTATCATGGAATCATACCATTATTTAGGTTGGGAAGGACCTTTGAAAGAGATGGAGTCCAAACCCCTGCCTAAGATAGGTCCAATTAGCTCAGATTGCTCAGGGACTTGTCTGGCAGAGTAAGCAGCAGAGATTATAAACTTTTTCCATTTTATTTTTAACTCAAAGCCCTGTTTTTTTAACTTAGTAAGATCTACTTATGGAGAATTTAAGGAAGCTTATATAGTCTATTTTTCACTTATTAAAACCATAATATTTGCTTATTGTATTTTCCAAGCACACTCAAGTTATACCAATATACAGACTGTCAAGAAGCTTCCTGCTGTAATGGATTTCATCATGACTTATTCTTTACTTTTGCAGTTGAACTAGAGTTATATGAATTATTTATTAGTATACTGCTATGTTCAGACAATGTAGTGGAAAATCTTTTGTGGATCCTTCAGCTCTATAAAGCCTTTTGTTTTGTTCTCAGATTGCAATTTATGCTATTTCTATTTATTTCTGGGTTTTGTCAGCAAGGATTTTACAGGATGGGAGGATTGGTCTGTATGCATTCTCAGAGCTAGTTCATGACTACTGCTGGCCTGCTACTTCCATACTGCTAGATTGAAAGTTTAGGTGAATAAAGTGAAAACATTCAGCTCCCTGGAGTTACTCTTTGTGCCTTAATATGGCCCAAAAAAATTCATGCTTCTTGGTATGTATTTTTGAAGCCAATATCTAATTTAGGCCACAGCTCTGCTCTTGAGTCTCAGAGTTCTTGATTTTGGCTCCAGTCTTCAGTTCAGGTATGAACCCAGAACCATCTGACTGAGGCAGGGGGATAAGGACACCACACTCTTCTCACATTCCCTATGCCTGCACTGGTGTCCTTGTATCCACAAGTAAGACCATGCTGCCTCCAGCATTTTCTATGCCTGGATGGCTGGAGAATCAGGCTGTTGAGGGTGCAACAGCCCTGTGCAAGAGGTGGCACAGGAGTCCTAGCTGGGAGGTTTTGTATGTAGTTAGGGGCACGACAGAGGGAAGGAGCAGGAGACAATCTTGAACCCTTGGAGATAATCTCCAGAGAAATCACTTTTCTGTTAACTATTCAGACAGCAAAGGCAGGCTAGCTGACTAATATCATTATCTAAATCTGCCCTGTATTACTTTTCTGCTACACACACAGAGGGATATCATAAAAGGTGTCTCAAAATTGTCCAAAATCACAGTAAGATGGGTAAGGGATTAGTAGGCATGATACCTTGAGGGATCCACATAAACCCTGAGTGAGAAAAGCTAATACTGTGGATGATAAAAGTGAGCTTTTTGTCTGGGTAAGATTAAATGTTCAGTGAGAAAAGACATGACAGGAGAGAGAGACAGAACATTTATTTTCTGATATGGTGGTAGACAGCCTTAGAAGTGGACTCATTTATCACTGATTGACAAGTAGGCTAAATTTTTACAAATGGAGGAGTGATCCTGAGATGGCTATATCCTTTTGACAACCAAATGACAGATCATTTCTTGTCCTTGTCTTTGTTTCTTTGTGATAGAATTGTGAACAAAGGAGGTATGATAAGTATTTTAAATTTTTATTTCATTTAAACATCAAAAATAATAGCTTTGTTGATTTATACAGAGTCATAGAATCATTTTATGTTGCAAAATACCTTCAAGATCATTCAGTCCAACCTCTAACCTACCACTGCCAAATCCATCAAATCATGTCCCTCCCACTCAGTCAGTCAAGGTTTGTTTAGGAAAATGAGGCTACCTCTGCTATTTATTTTTCTTTGTTCCTTCCACCCGCAGTTTCTCCAATTTGTTAGCTTAAAGTCAACCTAGTTACAATAAGATTCTTTCTCTGTCTTTGTTTTTTGACTGCCTTTTACCATACTCTTGTCTTCATTGTAGTTCTTAGTCTGAGTCTTGGATCATAAGCCAAAAACATCTCCAGAGAAGCCTTCTGCCTTTCAGATGTCTTTTCATAGTCTATCTTCTTTCATTTAATCTAAGCACACACCATGAAGATGCTTACTTCATTTCACTGTCAGTGTTACACGAAACCTTCACTGGAGTTTTTGTGGAAACAGATGTGAGTCATACTCCAAGCAGTAATGCCTTGTATGGATTGTAGACTTGACTGAAATGAAAGAGTGAAAATGGGAGATTGAACAACCAAAAAGGCAAACTTCCTAGAGATTTCAAGTCTATTTTGTGTATGTGTGCTTTAAGTCTCCTATCTATGCACTGGTGTGTGAGGAACAGTGGCTGAGTACATCTTTGGCATTCAGTATTTCTGGGATTGTCAGAGAAGAGCCTGGGGTTAATGGGTTACTGGGGAATCTGGAGCCTGCCTATACCTGCAGTTTGGACAATACATTCCCAACAGAGGGTGAATTTCCCAGGGACCTTTGGCTCTGAAATTGTGTGGAAATTTTGCCTGTGTTATCCTACAAATATAAAATAGCTGACAATGACATTTAGAAAATTAAGTCAGTAGAGCAAGCTGAATGGTTCACAGGGCGCATGTCTGGATAAGTATATAAGGATAAACTGTTCAGCATGTATATGACCCAAAATATTTACACACAGTCCTGTAAATGGATTATGTGATATTCTACAGAGAAGTACAGATAAATCCAATTCAGGCAAACATATGCTGAGCAGGCTACTTGTTGAAAGCCAGAGAGTGCACAGACAGATACAGACATAGGCGCACATGTATATGTACTTCAAATGCTTGTGAAAAATAGATACATTAAATTTCAAGGAGGCTTTTTGGAATCCCATCAGTGATGGGTTTACAGAGGGTTTTTTTCATATTTTTAAACTCGGGTTCTATTTAAATGGATGGGAACTAAACATCCACAACCCTTGAGAAGTTAAAAATGAAGAAATAATTAGTTACTTGGTGCCTCAGTTTCCAGGGAATAATAATTTTCCTTTCTTTCACCTCTCAGGTCTCACAGCTAATTTGAAACTATCTCATGTAGAATGACTTCCATGTCTGTTTGCTTAAGAATCATCCTGGAGCTATGATTCTATGATTCTGGTCCTAGATTGACCAGAATATAGTTCTCCAAATGCTCTTTCTTGCCAGGTTTTTTGAAGATATGTGTGGCATTTTCTATTTCTGGTCATCAGTCTGGTAATTGTTAATCTCAATTAGGGATTTAGGCATTTCTTTTTTAGGCAAACTGTTTTGCTCCTCTGTCTACCTATTTTCTTGCAAACCAGGATGAATTGCACTTACACATAATGGAAATTGTTCTTGACATCATCCAGATCCCCTGGGCACTTTTGCCTGTGAGAACAACCTCTCAGGACATCCATTTTAACACTTTTCTGAAGAAGCATAACTCCACTAATCCTAAAGTCCAAGGTCACATTTTTTTAGAATAATTTAGGTTGGAGCAGCCTCCTGGAAATCATCTGGTCTCATCCCACACCTGGGGTGGGTCCAACCTATTGGATTGGGTTGGATTGCTCAGGACCAAGGCCAGAGGTTCCACAGAATACCTGGCCCATCTGTTCCTGTGTTTGACTACCTTCAGAATAAAAATATTTCTGTCTATCTACTCAGA
Source organism: Trochalopteron elliotii (assembly GCA_024734555.1). Taxonomy (NCBI): domain Eukaryota; kingdom Metazoa; phylum Chordata; class Aves; order Passeriformes; family Leiothrichidae; genus Trochalopteron; species Trochalopteron elliotii. Next base: position 2,055,746 of record JANPWX010000064.1, on the reverse strand, counting down.
ATTTGCCTTATTTTAACTTGTCACCTTTGCCTCTCATCCTGTCACTGAATACCTTCAGGAAGAGTCTGGTTTAATCTTAATCTTAATCTTAATCTTAATCTTAATCTTAATCTTAATCTTAATCTTCCCTATATGCTTGCATTAGTTACTCTGTTAGCCTTCTCACTTGCTTCAGGGTCCACATTGTGGTCACTACAGCCGAAATCTGCCCTCAACTGCTATATCCCCAAACAGTTACTCTTTGTTTTGAGTAGAATATCCATAGGAGTACCTCCCATGTGTGAAAAAATCTTCCTCAAAACATTCCATAAATATCTCTGTTGCATGAGTGATGAATGACAAAAAAACTTCATTTCTTATGTTTAACTAGAAACTAAATGACTAAAACTTGACTAAATTTCTAGCTTGGTCAAAGCAATGAACACCCCAAAAATGCACAATTTATTAGCCTGTGGCACTGACATGAACAGCATAGACATGATATATAATTTTTCAGAGTTTAATTACAAAGTGCAACTACAGTTATAATCTAGAAATATTTCCTGTCTTATAGGTATTGATGTGGAGAACACTAAAGCCTATTTGAACTGAGTATCCTTGTTAGAAACATTTCATTAGAAGTCATTGAGAATAAAAGTAAGAAACCACACAAGTTGATCTTTTTTATACCCGAAGGTTTATCTCAAAAGGGCAGAAAAACCTACTTGTATAATTACAGTTTTGTACTCAATCATTTAAACCAATTACTGTAGTTTTATTTGTGACTACCATTATTATTATTATTATTAGGCTGTTGTGCAGAATTTAAAATAATGATGAACATATCCTACTCGTGGTGTAAAGTTTTGCAGATTGTTGTAGATGATTTGCTGTTTAGTGGTTAATTAGGATTAGGAAATCAGATAAAATGCAAGGTTTTGGCTCTTCACATAGGAATATTCCCCACTGTAGACTTATCTTGCTTCCTCAACAGTCCTTAGTGAGACCATGTATGAGATCTCTTCCTGAAAGTTCTGCAGGAAAGCAGTGGAGTAAAATACGGCTCCCTGACAACCTTTTATTACTTAATCATTTCCCACTAGAACACAGTGAGAAACACAAGACAAAACTATATTTGGATGTATTTAGCCAAGAGATTTACGACTTTTAGGAAACTCCAAATAGTACACAATGTGACCATGTCTTCCTCAGCAACACAGGCTACTTTGAGCATTTCGGATTGGCATTCAGATCTTTATACTCACTTGCCACTGCTGTACTCAGGGTTTCAGTTCTTAAATTATTACACTTTAAGGTCTAAGTTCAGGTAATCTGAAATAACATCAAGAGCTTATGGGTAAAAAAGTCTGTCCTTCTTTGTGTGCTGTAGCGTAAGTAGTGTGTTGTATGTTTTATAGATCAAATTTTTTGCACAACTGTAAATACTTTGAAAACTCAAGCAACTCAAACCAGGCTTTGAAAATTAGTGTCTATTTCTCATGTTGTTCTCCTTATGCCTCTGCTCCACATCTCTAAAGAAGGGCTCATAACACCCACTAGCTCAACATGATGCTGTGAAAATGCAATTATGTGTATACAATGCTCAAGATACTGGAAAGACAAATACTGTAGAGGAAGTCTATGAAGAATTACCATGTTCAATGCAAAGTTTGATTGCATGTAACACCTCAGCTTTAAGTTGATCATCAAAGAGTAAGGTTTTGAACTCTGTTTGTCTATGTGCCAAATGCCACAGAGATCTCAGAAGAAAATAGCAGCAATCATACATTAAATTTAATTCCCATTATAGGCACAGGAAAGATACAGGCTTCTACATTGTCTACCAAGATGTGTGTCATGGTGTGCATTACGATTATGCAGATTAGCAAGTCCGTTTAACAGTTTCATTTTGAAGCCCAAAAAGTCTTGTAGTCTAGCATTCATCTCTGTGCGTATATGTGTTTAGTGGAATAAAATTTTGGTCATTGTATGTAAGTGACTGTATGCAGATGAGATTTTCCTTTTCAGTTTTGCAGTTTGTGTTGAAATTATTCACATCACTACCTAGCCAAATGTGGCATAGTCTTCAAAAGAATATATTCAAAGTCTGATGATTTTCTGGCTCTACAAATGTTTGTTTTGTTTTGTTTTATTTTTCTAATATTTTCTGTTATCAGCTATGGCTGTGACATTTACATTTAGTTCAGTTATTATTGCTCCAGCAAAGATTGCATATGGTTTTTCTATCTCACTAGATTCAAAAATTGCCAAATCATAAGTATTGCAATATTAGTTATTGTAACATCTTTTGGAGATATTGTTTCTGATCAAATATGGTCAATTCCAAGCCATTGAGACTAGAGTAGGAATTTTTCCATGCTACAGGAGGATTTATCAATAAAATGTTCATCGATACAGACAGGATGTATGTACTGACCTGAATGTGTGTGCTCTTGTTTGAAAATGTCCTTATAGGTGGGGGAAATTAAATTAAGGCAATTGGAACTTAGGATCTGTAACAAAGGGATCAAATGTATCTCTGTTTGAGTGTATTTCACCCTGAAAAGATGTATAAATCTTGTCACATTCATGCCTGTCAAGGATGGATCAGTATTTTCTTGGTTTATGACTTTGCATCTGCTAAAATCTAAGATGTTACTTTGCCTCTGTCACTGTGCCATTAATACAATCATTTATCCATCTGGATGTCAAGACACTGGGTGCTATTTGCTGGAGACTTTGGAAATGAAAAGTGGTATTATGTTTTTTTTTCAAGTATGTGAGGTGTACCCACTACAGGGAAACAAATCAATCCCATCTTCTTAAAACTACTGCAATTAAAACCCATGTCTGCTACCATTTGTTTGTGGAGACAAAAGCTTAATTATATTACCATCTCTTAGTTGCACGATTGTCCTGGATCTGCATGTATTTATTTTTATGATATTTATGGCATTCTTCATAGTCTCTCAGAACAAAAAGAATTGTGCCACCCAAGACAGTAATTTTAGTCAGACATGAAAATTATCTTGCCCTGAAATCTTTCTGAAGGAGAGATCATGTCACAGCAGCTCATTTTTTATTGTAGTTCTTGTAACATCCCATTTAATTCAGCTTTCAATTGACTCTAGCTCAGAGAACTATATGATTTGAGAAGAGCCTTGTATTATTCTCTCTGATACAAGTTGTAATAATGTTCATCACTGCTGAGGGAGAATGAGAAGTTTACTCTGACGTCCTTGGCAGTATTTTCCCTTTCTGGATGCAGTTGTGTGCAGGCAGAGGAGTCTGAGGTCTGTGTCTGGAGAGGGGATATGCTGGGGGCAAAACATGGTTACAGAGCAAGGTGAGAACATGGTCCCTGGACAAAACACAGGTGCCTGGAGTAGACAGTGTGAACACAAGAGGTAAGGCAGGAAAAATGTCAAGCTATACAAAAGCATGTTTTTCTGTAATCTTAGTTTGTTTCCAGGAAAAGCCCGTGCATGACTTGTGCCTTTTTATTGTTAAGACATGTTTAAATGGAAATGAAAAGTTTGTAGAGGAAAAATTATAGCCTTTTAGAAACATAGAAATTAATTTTGCATGAATAAAAGAACCCCTGAGACTCACGTGCAGTAACATGTTAGCATGGAGGAAGTGACCCCTTCTCCAGCTTTTCTGTCAGCTGCTTTTCTTTGTGACTTTTACAGACTTTCACACCAGAGCAATTTTTTTCTGCTGTGTTTCATACAGCAAAAGCTTTTCAGTACTTTCAGCTTATAAAACTTCTCTATATAAAATTTACTGCATGGAGCAATTTATAAAGGAGAATATTCCCTCTCCTTCATATCTTGTAGGAATTTCATCTCAGCTCTCATCAACCGTGTCAGTAACAAGAAGCAGCTCTGTAGGAAAGAGGGGACAATTTTGTATTTTTTTTTTTTTTACTGCCTAAGTAATTTTTCTTTTAAAAGATATATCTTTGGATTCATTTTGATTGTATCTTAGTTGAACTTCTTTATGTATTTTGCAGGACTTCACTAAAGATTCCCAGCAATGATTTCCCAAGTCACCAAAACCTGCCATATCTCAGTGTAATGGTTTACTCAAAATAATGTCTGCTTGCTCTCAGTGTAGGACTACTGGAACTGTGGGGGAACATATATTACAAGACCTTCAGTAAATTGATACCTTTTGCTTTTGTATGCAAACTTGCCATTCTTATAACCCTAACTTGTTTTATTGCCAGTCTGAAATTTCCTGAACATTCCCTTCATCCTTTGGCCACTGCTGCTGAGCTTCTTTATAAATATTAATGATTGCTTCTCACAAAGGCTATTTAATCTGCATCACTCCACAGATGTATGCCAGCAAGTTCATTTATTATTACTTTTTGCTTGGTTTCTTTTTTTTTTCTTTTTTTTCTTCTTTTTGCCATCAGAGAAGGAAAGACTCGATTCTGATGTGTTTGTTGACTTTATATTTTGTTGTATATTTGTATTCCAGGGTTGTGTTCTTGCTCCTAGTCTTTCTCACAGAAGAAACTGAAAATCAACCCTGTCTCTGCTAATCCTGTTCTGATTTGAAGATGGTTGGTATCCCAGCACTGCTTTGTATTTCAGCTTTATTGATACAATCTCTCCTCTGAAATGCCAGGACACTGTTTTTCCATAGTCACTGTGGCAGTATTTTCCCCATGTGTTATTCTGCTTTGGTCCCATGACTTTGTGCCCACAGACCTCTGTACTGTTGTTAGGCTGGGTTCTCATGGGAGATTTCACCAGCCTGAGATCTGCACCCTTTTCTTCCTCTTGCTTCTTTCCGTCTCTTCTTGCTTTGGAGATTTTAATTTACAGCAGAGAAAAAACAGACAAAGATCACAGCAAGGTCAATAGCATTATTTAAAGATGGGATAAATATTATGCAATGATATTGTGCATATGAACTTAACAGACAATGCCTATGCAGCACTTACACTTAATTAACACACTCCCAGCAGTGCCAACGTCACCATAAACTGAAACAAGTAACAGGGACTTTGAACAAATCACAATGGAAAGTACTAAGGGGAAAAGTGTGATGGAAATCATCCTTCCAGACATCTTCAGTGTTGCTACCTGCTGCACTGAAGAGAGAATCCAGAGGACTGTTGCTGCTTCTCCTATCTGGCTACATGTACAGCTTGTTTCCTTCCTTCCTCTCACACTTCTTCTCCCTCTCTTTGTCTTTCCTGCTTTTGTTTTCTTTCTATCCTTTCCCTTTCCCTTTCTTCCTCCCTCAACCCTCCTTTCATCACCCTAGTTTTATTCTATCTGAGAAGTAACTTGCACTCTTGTAATTGATGTATGCCACCAACTGTGAACAACCCTAATAAATCTTTGTGCATATGAAACTTGACATTATTTGTGCAGTGGCACCATTCAACAATAAGGTGCTCCTTAAATGTGGAGCTCTGCTGTTTTAAAGTCTGTCTGATGGGTTTTACAAGAGAAAAAAAGCACGTTCACTTCAGAAACAGGAGTGGTATTTGAAAATGCTACCTTTCTCCCAAACTCCAGCTGTTTATTACTGATCAGTACGGGGAAGAATAGGTATCTGGGAGTGCTGCTCATGGTATGCCTGATTGCAGTTCAAACCTTCCAAGTGATGTTACAAGGCTGTGTCATTGTCATGCCACACCTGCATCCTTTGTAGCAGCTTTTGGCTCCAGAAATAGCCCCTTTCAGCAAGACAGTGTTTTCCAGCTAACACAAGACTTTATTAGAGATGATGTTGGACATACCTGATCTATTTCAATGATAAGTCACTGCTGAAAGTGATTCAATCTAAATGTGCACATTTGAGTGAGTGTGCGCTAAAGAGGATCCACACTCTATCCCATTGTCCTCCAGTGGGGTCTGTAGTCTCAAGTCTCTGAAATCTGTGTGAAGGGCAATTAGTGAACAAAGGGAAGGGGCTTTTATTACTTAGGGATTACACAGCCTGGGAAGTGTAGCTATGGGGGAAAGTGAACCTGGAGAGATCTGTGCTGCACTAAGAATGAAAAGGCCACAGCTTCGAGCTTTTTATTTTTTTTTTCCTGTGAAGAACTGTCTTTTCTGAGTAAAACCCCCAATTAATCTTTCTGGTATAGATTCCATCCAACTGCTATTGAAAAGGAAAAAAACCTGAGTAAGTCCTATCAAAGGATCATTCACCTCTTCAAATCTTCCAACACATTGATTTCTTTTATGATATTTTTGGTCTTCTCTTTTTTGACACTGCATGAGCTCTCACTTTCTTTTATCTTTTTCCAGGGTAGGACTGACACTCTGTCAAGAGCTAGACAGTGGCATTTTTTTGGTAGTTTGCTGTTTTGATTTTTTCTTCTCATTAATAACACTGTAGTAATTTTAACACTTTTTATGCATTTTGAGTCTGTGGTTTTCATTATTATTTTTAAAATGCCATACTATTTCATTGTGATATTTTCCAAATGCTGCTTTTTGTAAATATCAGAACAATAATTTTAACATTGACCTAATTTCAGAATCCTTCCTGATCAGAGCAGGTGAAATATCCCTGTCTGTCATGGAAATAACTTTTGGTTGACCAAATAATGAAAGTAAGAAAGGGTCTTACATGTTTCATGAAGGTCAGTAGCTTGACAGAGGAAAGAGACTGTCCTGATGACCTGATGGAGAGGCTGTAGAGAATCCATGCCTTAGATACAAATATATAAAGCATCAGATTTCATTGGGGCTACCACTTGTGTATTTTTTGCTTGATTTTCTGATCTTTCCTCTTCTGGTTCAGCTGTTCAAAATACGTTATTTACAGTGACAGTGTTAGAAATCCATCCCCATCCTGCAGGTATCCTTTTGTGCAGGTATCCTTTGAAGCTGATTATTGCAGTTTGCCTTATTGTGGTAGGGAAAATCTGAAATCTGCTCTTTTACTCATACTGTAACATCCACTTCTATTGTCAAAGACTTGGTTCTCTGGCCCATAATAGCCAAGGCCTTGACTTTTTAAGGAGTTAGTCTTTTATTCACTTGCACTTACATGCGGCAAGTGGGTACATAAGGTTGCAGTAAGTTTTCAGCATGGCCTCCATGTTGACCTCCCTCAATAATCTCCCAAACTCATTTCAGATCTCTCCCATGGTGTTTCCTTCCATCAGTAAGAGAAGAAACAGATACAGAGTTCTGAACATATTGAAACTTTCCCTTTTAAACAGTTTTGGAGACTTGCATCTCAGTCTGAAGCAGGAGCAGCAGCTGCCTTTATTCTATTTATTAGAAATAACTGTCTTTTTGTAGTCTGAAAAAGATCTGGCATCTAATTTTGCTCTTTTGGCTATGTTTTTTCAGTATGTCTAGTCAGACAACACCCATGAATACATTTAATAAAAGCATTAATGAATTTAAAGAGCAATGAGGGATATTTAGGATGGATATTGTGGAAATACCTTCTAGTGGGGATATTTAGACATGGGATTAGGTTGCCTAGGGAGGTAAAAGAATCTCCATCTCTATAAACTTGCAGACTCTTGTTTGACAAATGTCTGCCAGGAGTTATTTAGTTGGTCCTGTCTTATACAGACAGATAAGTAATATGACCTTTAAAGTCCTTCCCAGTTCTATTTCTTGTGCTTGTTAAGAAAGAACAGCATGTATGAATTTAGGTGCCAGGAACAGTCATGCCTCCTCCCAGATTCTGTAACAATCTTAATAATAGGGCTGTATAACAGGGACTAAAACACTCATCTTCATGAAGCTTCAAGGTGGTCTGCAATAATCATGTGTACTTTAGAATACAGAGGAAGCATCACCATTAAATACAGGAGTTAAATGTATTTTTAGACATATAAAAGGCCATGTTGTTAGTAGCCTAGCAACAGGCTCATCATCCGACATTGTGGTGCATTTAGAGACACACAGATGTGCTTGAATGAATACTTTGAAGATAGAAGAAGTAAAAATAAACTGGAAGCTCTCCTGCTTGCTCATCTCCATCAACATCAGTAGCATCAATTGTAAAGCTTCTATAGGGTGTGTTCTGCAGGCTGTTTTCAGGTCAGCCAGGAAGCCTTCCTGACTTCCAACATTATCTTCAGATGTGGTGGAGTAATGTCAGCAATGAGGATACTGTGGAGTAAAAAATACCTCCTGTTAAATGAGATCCTGCATCAAAAGACCATTCATTTGTTCCCTTAATTGAGTAGCAGTGTTCTCCCAAGCAGTCAAGACAAAGCAATGACTTTTTTTCCTTTTTGAAAATCTGATTTTTGATAAGGA
>JANPWX010000064.1:2009764-2042519 GCA_024734555.1 Trochalopteron elliotii | reverse complement strand
TAATCTGTTTTGAAAGCAAAAATATGCTCCTTAAAAGTATATTGACAGATTTAGGGATAAGATCTTTCTAGTAAAAATACTTCGTTTGTGCAAGTGAAATCAACAGCATGAATATTCCCTGGAAAGTGGCTTGATGGTTACAGTTCACACCTATAGCTGCCCTTCTTTTGTTTTCTTGCTATCAGAATAAAGATGAAAAAAGATTTTTTCACCTCCCAAGGAAAATTTGAGAAGAAAACCCCAGCATCCATATATATATGTCACTTGTCTTATTTTTGTGAAGAGGCTTAAGGGAAGGGATTTTCTAAAGCAGCTTAATAGCTGCCATAGAAGCCCTACAGATACATTGCCAGATAAGAACGGTAAACGAAAGATATCAACAAAAATAGTCCATAACAAAGGAAAAAAACACAGCTGGTGTCTAAGCAGAGTGGAAAGAACTCAAACAAAAGAATGTGAGAGCAGGAAAAATATTTCTTCCGAAGTGCAATGCATCTTATTCAGTTAAACAACTATTATGGCTTATTTAACAAAGCAGTTATTTTTACCTTTTCCCCCTTCTTTGGCAAATCTAGCTCTTAGGATAGGAATCACATGGGGAAGTTGACCATCCATGGCAAGCAGTAACAGCCGGCAAGTTAAATGAACTGAGTCAAAGCTTCTGATAAAGATGTCCCTACATATGCATTAGCTAAAATATATGTAGAACAGAAAAAACAGTTTCAATGGCTGGAAGAGGTAGCAAGTAAAAGTTAGGAGTGGTATTTCTAATCTGTCAGTTCCAGCTAGGAAAAATACCCAAACTAGCTTTAAGAGTAGTCTGCATCTGGGAGGGGATTCTTGTCTTTAAAACTGATGGAAAAAAATAAGGAAGAGGATTTTGCTTTTGCTCTTGGGACCTTTAAGAAACATGACACTGTTATGTCACTGATTAAGAAGGTAAATTATGCATGTTGCTTTTTAAAATCTAGGTCTCTCTGCCAGTTTGTGTGGTTAGTCCCCTTTCCTAGAATACAGTTCTCCATGAGCAATGGCTCAGTGACATTTTCGTGCATATCAATCCACAATGGTATTAAGGAAGGGGACAGATGAATGGGTTCTGTCATACCTGTGCTCACTGGGCCATAGAAAAAAGGGTGAAGGGACAAAACTATTTAGAGAATTTATTCTTGTTTTCTTACTTGACACTTGATCTAAATCCTACTAGAGCCACTGGAAATAGTTCTAACTTCACAACTTAGATGTAAATATCTGTTTCATAACTGAAAATATTGGCTTGGAACATAGAAATCAAATCAGAGTCGGGAATGAGATCTGGTATATGTTTGAAACTGCCTTTGTAAAAGTGAAGATATTTTTCTATTATAGTCCTGTATAAAACTAGTAGGAGACAATAAAGAAAGATGTAACACCTTGAAGGGTTAAAAGAAAAGAAAGCTTTTAAAAATCAGATGTTAAAAGGCCTTAATTACAGTCAGAGCTATTGTGAGATGTAGCATGTCTCTGTGAGTGAGTGAATAATTTTTCTGTATTTTAAACAGCTTACTATAAACATTACAGTTCCCGTGTTACAATTTTTATCAGGGTTTATAAATAGAGTTTAAATCTAAAATAATTATACCTGAATAATTGCAGTGGAAAAATGTTTTTAAATAGAGAAACTATGCACTCTTAGATTATGTTGTGAATATTGTGGTATATTAATTCAAGAGGGAAGCAAAGACTTTAATGTATTTCCAGTACTTTAAAAACCCTTCTTCTTGCCATCTTTCATAAGTTCATTTTCATATGAATTGAAGTAGGTTTGTTGTCATGAAAGTTTTGGGTTTCTATGAAAAGTGTCTACAAATTTTCATTTTTCAATATAAAAAGAAAGATTTTCCCACAGAGGTTATACATGAAAGTATCTAAGCACAGGAGACAAAAATAAAGAGGCTGAACACGTGCAGAAGCACTCGGTTGCTTCTTCTGAAGTATTTTGAAATTCTATCAGCCTCAAATGAATATTCACCAGCCTCAGACAAGAGGATTCTGATTTCAAGCTGTTGACTGCCTGCTACACAGATTCCTGTGCCTTCCTTTTAAAACACTAATCGTGTAGGTCTTTGAATCAAGCTGTTATCTGAGAGGGCTGATCTGCTCTCCACAAAGAGGCAGTGATTGTGTTTCAGGCTTAGGCGTGGAGTGAGCATCCTCAGCCTGGCTGCCCCTAGCCGGGAGGCGCAGGACATGAGCTGTGCTTCACCTGTGGCACCATTCATGCCATTTCTGCCCCGGAGGTGCAGTATGGGGTGACTTGGAAAAGCCTCTCTCATGTCTGCCTCCCTTTTCAGACCCACAAGTCCAAGGAGCAATGCATGCTCCTGCTCTCTTGGTGGCTGGTGTCCTGAAAGCCATACTGATCCAACGGGATTAAAGTGAAGATCTGTCTTTTATAAGGCATTTGTCTAAGGCTGAAGGAATTACAGGCTTTGTGCGCATTAGTACATTAGCAGGGCCAGGGCTAAGCTCTGGTATGTGCTCACCATCTGCTAAAATGTTTGCACAGACTTTGGCCCAGTTCTGCCTTCTCTCAGCTAAGTGCTTCCCAAACAGGCTCTGGACTTGAGGTGGTTACCACAACCCAGAGACCATTCCCAAAGGGCCATGTCAATATATAAAATTGTATGAGTAATAGTAATATTAGTACATTATTTTTACCATATATATGTAATAAATAAAATATATTTATATAATGCATAAACATTTATATACTAGTTTAATAGAAATACTATTATTATAGAGTAATAATATTAATAATTCCTGTATAGATAAAAATTACCATATAGATATAAAATCTATCAATGTGTTAATAATAATCATATCTAATAATATGATAGTACATTAATATTGGTTTCTATGTAGTGCTAATATAACTGCTTTGTTCAGGGGTAATCAGAGGGTTTAGGTGTATACCTGCACTGTAGCATTTATCTTACAACCAAGGAACAGCTCCTATTTCATCTTACTTCCTATTAGAGATGTGACCACAAAGTCCAGCAACTGGTCTGCAAACAGAACAGTGGTTTCTAAATTGCTCTAGGTTATCTCTGTCCTCTGGAGACTTCTGCCATGTACTGAAGCTAGAGATAGCTGTGCTCAGTTTATGATAAAATCATCAACTCTGTTCTTATAATACCGGTAGCTAGCAGTGACTTCTGGGGTCACGGGGGCACCTTCCTGCAGCCATGGGGGGCTGTACTCACCTTATTACTTCTTTTCTATTGGGATGCTTTTTCATCTTGTTTATCCTTTTTTTATATTATCATTATAATTTTTAAGAGTGCAATTAACAGACAGCATTTCCATCTACATGTGGCCTCGTCAGCAGCACTGCTATGGTCAGAATTTGCAGCACTGCTAAGAATATCACACAGGGTTCCTTCTCAGATTCATAATCCACAGGAAAAGTATGGCCAGAGACTGGTAAAACAATCTGTTTTGTTGGCTTTCCTAAAATGTGCTTTAATCACTTCCCTTTATCAGGTCTATGCAGCCCTTGTTGGCTAGGAGAAATTAGCTGGAACTAATTTACAAGCAATGAATAATAGGCAATTTATCTAGTAGCTTACAACTGTTGCCTGGATACAAATCTCTTCAAATGTTTTTGTACATAAAATGCTTCGCAGTAATTTGTTTTGATGACAAATTGTCAAACAAGAAAGCCAGGGCAAATGACATTACTACCTTTACCTCATTTATGACGCAAAATACTGTCCCTGTGCTGCCACTGAATAGCTACAATAAGGAACAATATCTTGTCAAGCCCTGTTTGGTGACAGAACTCTATATTTAGTTCTCATTTGCCTCTAGAGCATTAGAGACATGTGGGTGCAAAGATCAGAATTTCATTTAATCAGATGACTAAATAACAGCTGCTGCTATTTTTGCAAGGTAAAACATGGGAGAAAACTGTTATAAAAAACCACAACCACCCATTCAAATACAGTGAGTTAATAAAAGGCATTCTCTATCTGTCTTAAAAGTGGAACTGTTGAAATTGATTACAAGGATATTAAAAATCTGTGAGTAGGAACCAAAAAAAATTGGAAACCAGATTATCATACACTCTGAAGAGGTGTTTTGAACCAGCTTTTTTTCCTTGTTCTAATATATGTGTCTGCCAAAATCAGTCTGTGTACAGATGTATGCAAATCAAATATTGGAATTCCCAAGGTGAATGCTAAGCTGCATCCACATGTCCAGCTGCTGAACTGTGTCCCAGAAACACAAGACTCTGGTGGGAAACAAGGAAATCTCCTTTGCAGAGATTTGCTGCTCACTCTGATTACACCCACACTCTCCTTCTGGCAGAATGAGTAGTTTAATCAAACCATAACATATAAGCTCTTAAACTTTAAGATCTATTATTTTTTATTTTTTGGCTTAAAAATAAAAAAAAAAAAAGTGGAAAACAAAAGAAGTAGGAAAGCAATTCAGACATGAAGACAGCTGTAAATCTTCTGTTGCATTTTTCCCTATTGATTTATCCCTTATATTTTTGAGCTTCATCCAAGAAAGGACATTGGAGTGTACTTTCAGAGTCTGGAACCAGTGAGTGAGGAACTTACTTTTGGTAATTTGTAATATTGCTCAGCTTCCCTTTCCCTGGCAGCTTCCCAAACAGAGCATAGGCAGGCTGGGCAGAACAAGCTGGTTCCCATGCTTCTTCACACTACTCTAGCTAAAGATAATTTATGGCAATTTATCAAGAATTTTTTCTATATTATTTTAGAAGTTTCTAACAACCACAAGTTTTCCTATTAAAACCACTATTTAACATTTTTAAAAACTGGAAGCAAGAAAGAAGGGAAGCAAACAAACTAATGCACAAGATAAAGTAAATTTTACCCCCTGACTCCTTCTGTTGCCTTTGGCTCTGGTCTGCTGCAATACATCTCCTCTTGGTCTAAAAGGTGCAGATAGTCACTACCAAATCACTTTTGCCATAACTGTGCTCTCTCAGCTTCCCTCACCACCCCAGGGATGGGAATAGATAGGAAGCTCTGGAACGTGAGTGTTGGGGAAATGGTAGTGAAGCTCTGTCAGGGGTTTGTCCAAAGCAAGTCAGTCACCATTATAACTATGGCTGTTCAGGGGGAACAAGGGCAGTTGTTTAAGGTAAGGATCAGGGAGAAGGCTCACAAGACAGACATCCTGATGTCTGTTATAGTCCACCCAACCATGATGAAGAGGCAGATGAATTGTTCTATAAGCTGTTGGCTGATATTTCACAAAACTGAAACTCAACATAACAGAGAGAAGACAGCCCAGGAGTTTCCTGGAGTGTGTGGAAGAGAACTTCTGACATATCTGGTAACTGAGCCCCACTAGACCAGCTGTTTATAAACAGAGAAGGGATGGTGGGAGATGTGGTGGTCAGAGGCCTTCTTGTATATCGAAACCATGAAATGATTGAGTTTCAATTCTTGGTGAGGGAAAGGACTCAACAAAACCTCTACCTTGCACTTGCAGAGCGAGGGCTTTGGCCTGTTCAGGGCACTGCTTTAGAGACTCCCTTGGGATACAGTCCTTAACAACAGAGGAGCCTAGGAAGGCTGGACATACTTTCAGAAGGAAATCTTAAAGGTGCAGGAGCAAGCCATCCCTACATGCTGAAAGATGAGCCATTGGGGCAGAAGACCAGCCTGGCTGAAGAGGGAATTTTTTGCTGGAACTCAGGTTAAAAAAGAGGGTTTATGACCTTTGGAAGAAGGGTCAGACAACTCAGGAAGAATACAAGGATGTAGTTAGATTACACAGCGAGAAAATTAGAAAGGCGAAAGCTCAGCTAGGACTAATCTGGCCACTACTGTGAAAGAATAATAAAGGTTTTTATAAATACTTTAACAGCAAAAGGAGAACTAAGGAAAATCTCCATCTTATTGGATGTGAAGCGGAATATTACCACAATGGATAAAGAAAATATCTTCTTTGCCTCTGTCCTTAACAGAAAGAATTAATATCTTCAGAGAAACCAGCCCCTTGAACTGGTAGACAAGGAGCAGAATAGGCCTGCTCCAGTTCAGGAAGAAGTTACCAACCTGCTCTGCCACATAGACACTCACAAGTCTATGGGACCAGATAGGATTCACCCAAGGGTACTGAGGGAGCTGATGGAACAGCTCACCAAACCACTTTCCATCATTTATCATCATTCCTTGTTAATGGGGGAGGTCCCAGATGGGGGGATGTCTCCCTTCTTGCAAAATGCAGTCAGTTTTGCATGACTGATAAAAGTGCCATTACTAGGCACAAAATATTCAGGACCTTGTTAGAGAGGTTTTCTTTGGAATATAAATCCTTGAAAGATTCAAGTATATGTTCAGCACAACCCTCTCTATCTCCAGAAATGCAACCAACAGTGTATTTCCCCTAACACATGTGGAAGAAACAGCAGAAAGCAGTTTTCTGTGGCCGTGTTTTTTCTGCAATTGAGCCTGTAGAAGCAATTTTACCTGCTTACCTTACCTTCTGTTTGGCCAAGTAAATCCAGTTTGTCAACCACTTGGGTGGTAACTGCTACTGTTTAATTACTGAGCAAAGAGTAACTTTCTCTTTTTAGCTTGAAGTTAAGGAAGTGTCTGCTTTCAAGAATGGTAGATTAAAGGCAGCACCCACTTAGCACACTTCAGAGCATCAAAGGAAGTGTTCCTTGAAACTACAACCTTTGGCCAAATCTCTTTTAGGTAAGATATGGTTTCCACAGCTTGAAATGAAGACTCACCTTAAAGCTGAAAAATACTTATCCATACTTCTAAATGTGAGAACACAGGACATTTTATTAAAAGAATATGTTATGGCCAAAATAAACTATTTTAAAAAATCTCAAAGATCATTTAATGTTGTATAAACCAGTGACTAAAATTTAAAGATGAGATATTTAGATGCAGAGCAAAAGCCTTTCCTTCAAGTGGCAAAAACTGCTAGTAAGAGATCAGACAGAAAAATGAAGGTAATAATAAAGAAAAAAAACCATTGAATTTATTTTTTATGTTGTTCCAATTTTGTAAGACCCTTTAAAGTGCAATATTTAAAGTAAAGAATGAAAAAAAATAAGTATAACCAAGTATGAGAGAGACACAAACTGCAGCAGAGAAATGCTGAGAGTTGAAAGGCAGGTGGCTCAGAGGATCTGCTGCCTGTGCACTGTGTGACCTGGAGTTACACTGCTTTGTGAGACCACATCCTGCAGCTGATGGATCCATGGAGAGACCCCTCAGGCATGAGGGAGCAGGGGCATTTGCTGCTGAAAGATGCTGAGGGTTGTACTGGGATGGTGAAGCCATTCAGGAATGGGGAACGGTCTGGAGGGAATCTGTCACACTGCCACTTGCCTCAATGCCCAGCATAGCTGGCTGTGGTGGGAGGTGGATGGTCAAATGATGCCTAGTGGTGCAAATTTTCTGGTTGGTTTTGTGGATTGGGATTGGAAGGTAAAATCAGGCAGTGTTCCCAATTTTATGAGAATCATTTCATTTTCTTTACATCTGTAATTATCTTCAAGACTATTGCCAGTTTTTGCTAAAGCAGCTTTTAGGGGCTACATTCTCCCTTGACAATGACTCATTTATGGTCTATATTAGCCCTGTTTTACATTTGGAAAGAAATCATAAGCTTTTGTTCTCAGGAAATTGAATATTATCATAGAAAATATTTTTATTAGCTAGTAGTCTTTGATATCTTCCAATCTCATGATAAACTGTATCATCAAAAGTAAGTGAAAACACAACTTGGAATTTACAAGTGACTGTAGGAAACATCAAATGATACTTCAGTTCACTGAAGTTCACTGAGTTTGCTTCCTGAAAGTAAAATATACATGGAAAGTTGACAAGGGTGTATTAGCACTGTGAACACAACACTTTTTCCCCATATTCTAAAGCATACAAGATCAAGACAAATTTTTTATTCTTGTAAAAACTAAAGCTGTGTTTTATGGCTCCTTAACAGCACATCTTCAGAATCATTGCTGTCACACACACATATAAAGCAAGTGACTTTTTTCTCATTAAAAAGCATGGAAGACATGACAAATTTCCACAAGTTTTGTCCTACAAATATTCTTTTAAAGCTTGCATGCATCATCATGAATACTCCTATTGAAGTAATCCTTAAACCTATTTAACAATGCATTATTAATAATTATTAACTTCAATGTATGCAAGGGTCTTTTAGGTTCCCTACATTTGAATAATAATTTAGAAGTTACTACAATAATTACCATAAATCAATGTCAGAACACCAGCAGCTCAGGCCAAAGGTGCACTTAGCCTGACATTTTGTCTCAACAACGGTCAAAAGCACAAGACCATGGCAAATGTAGATGACACTTCCCACCTTTCTGGGTGTAGTTTGCTTACTTAGTGAATCCAAGCAGTAGAAGGTGCCCTTTCCACCTCATCATCCAACTTTTCCTGAGCCAAGTTGACTACTTGTACCCACAGTGTCCTCTGGCCAAGTCTCATGAAACTCCCTGTTCTGAAGAAGTTCTACCTCAATGCATGAAGCACTACATTGATTATTTCAAATGTTTGTAAGTTATGGAGAGGAATGCCTGCTCTACAGAAGATTTAATGGAAAAATGCCACTAAGTCTTTTCTTCCATAGTATGTGTTTTGTTGTTACTGGTGTCTGGTGGTGTGACACCTGTAAGATAGAAATGTATCATGCACTGCAGAGTCTTCAGCTAATTCAGTATGAATTTCCATTGCCAATGTAAAATCTCAGCATCCCCTACTTTTCAAAATAACAAACAAATGGTCCGGGTTAAACACAAGAGCTTGACTCATGTGGAAAAAACCCATATGGCACACTATACCACCTGGAGTACACCACCTTTCCATGAGTGATCCTCTCTCTTCCATGTACACATGGATTTCTCTCTGGCTTCTGCTGGGCACATTCTGCTGCCAGCAAATGCTGGGGCTTTTCAGGGGTGGGGAAAACTCGGGTGATGGAATTAATATAACATCTAATAAAACACTATAAACCACCATTTTTTAATGTGGGCAGCACTTCACATCTACAACCTCTCATTTCAGAAAGTTGTTATTCTTCGGTCATGAGATTCAGATGCAAGAGGAAGGACTCAGCAGCCTGTGGAACTGTACTGGGAAATTACAAAGCAGTCAGCAGAGGGCTTGGCACACATGCTTTTCTGACGGTGGCAGCTGCTATAGTCTGATTAGCAGCCATGAAACTGGTTGGTTGTAAGCCAGATTGATAAATAAAGTAACTCTTTCAATAACAAATCTGCCTTTAGATGTTAGAATGGAAGTACATTCAATAAACTCTTGTTTATATTTTAGTCTTTCATGTGTGTTAGACTAAAACAAGGGTAAGACCCCATAATGCAGAAAAATGCTACCTGAATCTAGTGGGGGTTTTTTAAGAACAATGAGACAAACAAATAAATTAGTTAAAGCTGTAGAATGAGATCAGAATGACTTTGGTTCAAATAGTCAAAAGTGATCTTGATTTCCCCTCAGTTCTAAAACATATTGCTTGTTTTCAGCAGTGTCTAAAACTGTTTTGATTTCCTTTTTGGCTAAGCTGGGCTTCTGAACAGCATGTTTGATTCTCAAATCAGAATTAACATGTTTCCAGATGCAGTGGTTTTATAGGACTCTCTAGGTTGCCTATAGGAGCTGCAAAAGCTGAGCATGCTAAAGAATGGCTCCTCTAATCTTTGGCACACTAAGGATTTTATGAAAGGATAACACTGACTTCAAAGATAAGCAAGTTGCTACAAAAATTAAATCCCATTCAGGATGACGACAGCTGGGGAAACCAAGTAAGAAGATTAGTTGAAAATGTAGTAGTCATAAGTCTTAGCAAGTCAGCAACTCCTAATTGATCCAGGAAAGCATTTTGAGATGGTGGAGAAAATAACAGGGCATTCCCTAGGTACCCTTCCTTATGGTATAAACTTTATTTAATTTAAATGGCAATGGCAAAGAATAGAGGAAAACACTAGAAAATCAATGAAATTTTACAGAAGAGGCCAAGATACCTACAAGGCACTTTGTTCTCAGTGAAAATTCAACCAAAACAGAGCATATAATTAGTGCCCACTGAAACACCATCTCCCAGGGGCCTGCAAATTGTCAAAAGCTAAACCCTGGGCACATCAACCTGGTACAGATCCCTTAGCCTGCTGGAGGTTGTAAGCTCCTCTCTGCTCCTTATGCTTGATATTACCATGCTGTGTTGATGAGCTTGGCAGCTGCTCACTTGGATATCATGGTGTGCTGCCGGTAGTGATGTCTGATGGGAGCTGCTCAAGCAGAAAGGCTCTTTGTGTGGAACACAGTGTCTGTCTGCAGCCTACCAGACTGTGTAAGGGCAGCTCAGGCTGTCAAATGAGACAGTTTGCATATTGTAATGGCCATGCTGCTAAAAGCAGAGGTTTCCTTTAGAATCAAGTGTTCAAAGTTATTAATAGTTGTGAGTGTGTGACCCACCCAGTGAAATAACTGGAATGGCATATGGGAAATAAGAAGATTTATCAATGACAAGATGTTTCTTTATCATTTAAGTTCTCTGTTATGTTTCAGTCATTCCTGGGCAAACAGTGTGCCAATTAGTTCAACTTCCCTGGGGATGGGGTCTGACACTTTTTTCTTCCCTGAGAATATGTTTTCACACTTTTAATCAGAATATGCTGAGACTGCCTCAAACCACAAGAGTATGTCAAAAGCCATAATAAAGCACTTAAAGTGGTACTTGTAGGTTGGCTTTCTGGTTATGTATTTCTTGGTGTTTTTACCTGTAAGGAAAAAAACTTAAACCTGTACAGAAATATATATACATATATACAGGTATAAATGATTGGTGACAATTTTGGTGATTGACTTCTGAGACAGATTTCAGAAGCTGGCCAATAAAAACCAAGTTTAGAGGCAACTGGCAGCCCTGGGGGATGCTATCAGGAGTAAGAATGACCCTGTTTATTCTGAAGAATATAAATTGATATCCAGGCCCCTTTTTACTCTCCCATTGATGTTTCTTGTTAGGATCAGCAGCACAATCTGAAAACAAAGCAGGGCTTAGTGTGGAAGGATTATGCTGTTCCACTGCCACTGATTCAAACGGATGTTCCTGGATTTCCTTTAATCATGCTGGGATGTTTCCAATGCCATTGTAACTTCAAAGCCTGAAAGAGGCTCTGCTGCCCCCTTGTTTTCCAGCCTTTCACCTGCTATTTCTGGCTAAATATGGTAATGGGAAGGATGATAAAGGAATTGTAAAAATATTATTAAGTATCTATGTGTTAGCAAAAATAAACTGTTAGCACCAAAGTATTTGCTGCAATTCTGAGAAGCTGTGTCAAAGAATACATTTTCTCTTTGCATTTTCCTCTAACTGGAGAAGGTATACTACAGTGCATTGTCACCATTAATTGTGATGTTTTGCATCATGAAGTTTCACTTCCCATTCAGCAGAAGCAGAGTTCTGTATGCAATCTTAAAATCAAAATGACAAAATCAAAATTTTGGCAGCCTCAGAGTACAGCTGAGACATGGATGGGAATCATTGTCATTCTTGTTCCATCTTTTTTTTTCCCTTCATGACAAAGTTTCACCAGTAGCAAAACCAAAGGAAAAACTACTACTCCTACTCCTACTCCTACTCCTACTCCTACTCCTACTCCTACTCCTACTCCTACTCCTACTCCTACTCCTACTCCTACTCCAAAAGTAATTTAAAAGGCTTCCACCATAAAATAATGTCTGCCTGGTCTGTAGATTCTTGTGTGAACACAAGCACATCTTTGAGCCAATATTATATTCAGAAATTGTAACTGGGAACACTTGCCTTTTGTTTCAGGCAGTGTTTGTTGGTAGAAAAGAGAATGTTTCAGAGTGGTGCTGTGGGCCATGCCAGTACCAGGAATCTTGTCCTCTCCCTGCTCCTGGCAGGAAGCTGCCCAGCTTGGAGGATCCCATTGCATCAGGGCTTCAGTGCTGGGAGGGGAAGGGCTGCTGTGAGAGGGAACCACAGTAAGTAACTTCCAGAGCCCTGCTAGAATCCACATTTCTGCAATTTTGTGGTTTTGTAATTTGTGTATGGATACTTAACTAGGTTTAGGGCTTGGAAGATGCAGAGTCTTTTCTCAGCTTTCCCAAGGCCATTCACATCCCTGACTGGTTCTAGATCCATACAATAGGGGTGGTGAAATCATCTTTTTTTACTTTTTAGTTGATTCTTCTATTAGGTTCAGAACTGAGTGTGTTTGAAGGCTCCATCACCCCTGAGCCATGTTCCCTTCATAATAGCAATGGAAATTTAGCCAGTGGGCAGTCCTATTATAATTTTGATAGGCCGTGGGAGATGGAATGTGGGTCAAAGTTTGACATTTTGTGTTAGTTTGGCCCTCACTCTCTCTCAAACCCTTTAAAAGTATTTTTATAGCATGTTTCATAGTCCCTTCAGCATCATGAGTTCATTCCTCTTCTCTTATATTTTTCATATTAGATTTATGCTTTGGCTCAAATCTAAAACCAATGTTTTCAATTACAAAGCTTTCATCAGTTTAAAGAGCATTGTTTCCCTTTCCATCAAATATTAAAACAGAAACATGCTATTCATGGAATTAAATCATCTGAATATTTATTAGCAATGATTATATTTAGAAGAACAATATTGACCACCTAGGAGTTTTGAATAAAGACAAAGTGCAATGCCAAAGGCATGTTGTATGTGTGACTTGGTGAAGCTGCTCTCAAAGTAAGTAGCTGGCAATAAAGCACTAATGCAGCTTGCAAACAGTACAAGGCATGTGGGTCATCTTGCCAGGATTCCTATTCTTATAGAGCTGCATTTTGCTTTTGGTATTTGTGGTAGGTTACTAGTTTCATGTTTCAAATGACTCAAACATTTTCACTCTGAAAGGGAAGGTTTGCATTTCTTCCTTTGGGAGCTACCTTACAGTGACTTTTTTTCAACATCAGATGTGACACTAGACTCGATGGAGGGCAAATATTTGTCCTTCATTTGGGTCACTCCCTTGTTGCAAAGTCCTTTGCAACAAGAAGGGATCACAGCTGGCTGAGAGGCAGCTCTGGGGCATCCTGACTTCACTGTGAATTTCATTTCGTGCAGGCTCTGATATGTTTGAGGGAGAAGAAGGAGTAGCATTTCTCAGAGGAAGCATTGAGTATGTTGAGACCAGTTCTTTTGTTGTTTCAGGTCTGCATACATTTCATGAGTATAGTGCTTGAGTGCTTTCTTATTACACCATGTCAGGTGACAAAGGTATTGGCTCTCTCTTTTAGCTTCTGTAGCATCTTCCCAGACCTGAATCTGTATGAATTTGTCACATCCTCTTAGCAGCTACTGCTGTCCCTTTGAGGGGCTGGTTGTGAGGAAGAGGTGTGCCTGGAGTGGCTGTTGTGGCTCCAGGCCACTGGCACACACTGTCAGCCTTGGCACACCACTTTCTGCCTCTGGCCAAGCATCCTGGATCTGCAGAGAATAAAAAAGATTAGTGGCATGATTTGTAAAAGCAGCCTAATGTGTAACACCTACATACCTTTAAAATGCACCCCTTAGTCTTTAGCTTCTTCTTAAGGAATAGAAATTCTTGAGGAAAGTGCAGCAATATGAAAAACTCTATGTTTGGAATTACCTACATCTTGCCCTGAGAAAGAGGGCTGGGGAAAGTGCAGTGGAAATTTGTAATCTTTGTTTTGCATAAAGGACGTTAGAAGGCCATGCATTAGTGATGAGTGTCTTACATCTGACTAGGTCTCTGGTGAGTCTTCACATTGTGTGATCTAACACAGGGCCGCCTACCTGAGCCTGGCTCAGGGAATTTCTTTCATAACAGAAATGGACTTTTGCTGTAAAGGACAGGAAATGGTCTGTGTGGAGAACAAAGAATATCAGGGTTGATTTAAATTTTTAAAATTCATGACTCTACTTTTGTTTATAGCCTTACTCACATCCCTTGAAAATCATAAACCTTTTGGGAAGAAAATCAAAATGAACAGTCACTTAATGCTTTTAATATCCCTGCAACTCTGAAATGTTATTTGCTTCTGTATTTTCCCTGGAGAATTGCAGAACCAGGGTTGTTGGGCAGGTGTAAGCATTCAGTTAAAATTGTTCATTCCCAGTTACAGCTTTTCAGGATGATAACTTGTTTCTGTTTTAAAATCCATCAATTTGTTCATTGGAAGGCAGTAAAGGGTATCTCCCAGAAGGTTATTGATCCTGTCAAATGTAAAATACTGATGTCAAATACTGCAGTTTTAGAGAATGTCCTGAATGAAAAGGCAGGACATATTATTCTGTCATATAACATTTCATTACTGCTTCATGTTCTGTTGTTAAAAACTTGTTGTATAAACAATAAAATGTATTTTTACAATAAATGTTGAGAACCAAGAATGTGTTGCTTTCCATGCTTAGAGGGAGAAAATCGTAGTGTGTCTGGGATTTGTTTTGGCAACATCATTAAAATATCTTTTTGCTTTTTAAAGCAAGTACAGTATCTTGAGAGTTTTTGGGGTGTACATGTGTATGTGATAGAGTATAAGTCATCTTCCCCTGCATCAGTTACCATCACTTCAGCATTGTGTTCATATCAATCCATGACACTCACAACATCACTTCACCTTCAATTAAACTTGTATTAAAAGCTCATGCTTTTAATTGCTCTTAAGCATACTTATTTAAAACCCAAAACAAATCTTTCATTTCTAGCTAAAACATCATTTGAGAAACTTACAATATTTCTTTAACCGTCAGATTATTTTTTCACTGTGGTGAGTAAGTACAAAATCTAAAAAACCTGCAGGTGTTTAGAACAGGTAGTTGTCACAGTGACTCCCAAAAGCTTTCCATCTTTTATATCTCTTATGCTGGGGACTGGATCAATGATTTCCACTATCATATGTCATGGCTGATGGCAAATTTTTAAAATCTGTATTTATCAAAGAAACACACAAAATAATAAGAAAAGATCCATAGCTGTGGTTTAATATTGTATTCTTTGCCTTTTTTTCTTCCATTTCCATATATTACCTGCTATCAACAATGAGAGAGCTGGAGCTGCAGACCCCCACAGTGACAGATTATTATAAGCAAAATCCTTTCAGACATAATGGAGAGTTAATTTTGAATAAAGTAGATTAAAAAGCTATCCTACTCATTGCAAAAGACAACATCTAAGATATTTACCTTAGCTGGTGGAAGATAATCGACCTTACCAGCCAGAGAGCAGTAAAAGGAAGGTGAGGATTTCAATGAAATAAGCCATGGGCATGTCTACACCCCACAAATTTAACGTTTGAGCTTGTGGTCAGACAAAGAGATGCAGGCTGTAAGCAATGCCTGTTAGTAGCAGCAGGCTCCTGGCAGCCTGATGAGGGATTTTGAAATAGGATATTGTGTTCTTAAAGTCCTGAAATGACATCAGTGTAAAAGGTGAAGAAAACAACGAAAAGGTAAAAAATGTCTGCAATTCTTCAGTACACACCAAACTCCATTGATAAAGCTGTGAATTGATTTCAGATGTTCAATACATAATAAAGTTTATTGAAATCTCACAAAATGGATCCTTGAAGAAGCAAATTCATGGTTTTAATGTGAAAGATATAAAATACAAGTTCATTTTGATTTATGACTGTGATATCATTATGATGATTTATATGTTTAAAACCTGTGAAATCAATCATCTCAAATGAAAGTGTGGCTGAGCTCATGTTTCTGTAGCGAGTCTTGGATAAGTGTCAATGTCGAATATATTTTTAAGCAAAAATCTAATTGGGATTTTTTATTGCTTCTAATTAATGTTCATAAATGAAATGTAGTTTTGTGCTCATTATCTGTATTTTTTTTTTCCTTGCAAGATTTCCTACCCCAGTAAGTCTCAGAGCCTCAGATTATTGGTTCCTCTTTCACTACAGTAAGGAGCAGGAAATAAAAGAATATAAGCCAGCATCAGTCCAGGTTTTGCTTTTTCGTCAAGTCCCTGTTGGAGGTCTGAGCTGTGATTCAGGTCAAAGCAGATGTCCTCTGAGCCAGTCAAACCTTGAACATGTGCTTTCCTCACAGTGGGAAAATGCAGTGTTTCTGTACCAAGTGGGAAGTTGAGCTTGTTGGGAGAGAGTCCCCCACTTCTTAAGGGACTACACATATAACTGAACCTCAGAGGGGGGCTGCAGCTCTGCTAGTGAGGTGTGGATGCCTTTCCACAGATGTAGGTTGGGGCTTTGACTTGAAAAGAGAGTCTGCTGTTGTACTCATCCTTATCTGGCAGCAGCAGAACATTCACTATTTCCTGCAAACAGCCTGTCAGTCTGCTGGAGGCAGCCCTGGGGAGGTTAATTCAGTGCTGTGAGAATATTCATAGTCTGTCAGTGGGCACTGAGGCAATATGGGGCTGTCACTCCATGCCATGGTTTAACCCCAGCCAGCAGCAAAGTACCATGAAGCTGCTCGCTCACTCCCTCGGCTCCCCACAGGATGGGAGAGATAACTGGGAAAAAAGAAAGGGTAAAACCTGTGGGTTGAGATAAGAACAGTTTAGTATTTGAAATAAAATATAACATAAAATTAATAATAATTGTGTTAAAAATGGACATATTAAAAAAAACAGAGAGAGAAATAAAGCCCTAGAAAGCCAAGTGATGTGCAATCCAACTGCTCACCACCTGCTGACTGATGCCCAGCCCATCACTGAGCACTGATCTGCAGCTCCTGGCCAGCTTCCCCCAGTTTATAAACTGGATATGATGTTGCTATGGAATGGCATATCCCTTTGGCCAGTTTGGGTCAGCTGTCCTGGCCATGCCCCCTCCAGCTTCTTGTGCATTTGCCCCCTGGCAGATCATGGGAATCTAGAAACTCCTTGACTCAGGGTAAGTACTGCTTCACAATTAAAACATCACTGAATTTTCAATATTATTCTCATGGTGAATCCAAAAAACCACAGCACCATACCAGCTACTGAGATGAAAATTAACTCTAGTCCAGCCAAAAAAAAAGGACACTCTGTAACTACCTTCCAGCTAGAGCCAGCTTTACATGGTACTGGATTTCTCACCACATAAAACACTGAATAAAGAAATTTGATGTAAGATTAATAACAACTGCTGCTAAGTATAGAATCTAAAAGGCTTTATATATTTTGCTTGCTGTGCAACTATCCGTCTCATGTCTTTATTATCTCCAATCAGTAGCTATTCTTGTCATTGAGAGCTCCTAAAGCTTAGTGGCTTCATAGTCTACTGGCTTGGAACGAAGGTCAGACTGCTGGCATTTGTGATCTATAATGTGCTTACCCAAGCACACATGGCTGAAAGGGATCCCTCATGGTGTTTGCTGCCACTCCAGAGAGGAGCTATAGCAGCAACAAGTTTGTTTTCAGGCCTGAGGGGCTGTCAGAGGTCAAACAAGTCTGACTGCAACCAGTTTGTACTATTCATGGAGGAGTGCACAGCGCTTATAGCTGACGTGCACCTTGTGAGGATGTTTTGCAGCACCAAGACTTGTGTCTTCGATGTACTTGGACTAAGGCACACACCTGGTGACTGAGTTTTCCTAATTTCCTACAAATTTCTTACAGAGATAGAGGTGTCTTTCAAAATCTTAAGAAAAAAAAAAAAGGATTGTATCTATACAAAAGAAATATCTGAGCAAAATCCCTTCTACAATTTTCAAAGACCTTCATCTTGTCACTGGCTTTACAGGAAACCTGGGGGACAGTTTTGAAGGTCTGTTGTGTCCAACTCCTTCACGTTAGACTTCTCTCTTTCTAATCATTCCCTGTCTGAGAACTAAAAGTGATTTTCATTTGGAAACAGCTGAGATCCATATTAGGGAACGTAGGTATTTATAATACATTAGGTATTTATTTTATATATATATATATATATATATATACTATATAAATCTGAAATATCTGTCTAGAACATCCTCCAGCTATATTCAGGAGATGAACAGACATTTACTTAGATAATTTCTTCTTTGTCATATCAAATATCACTTAATTGTGGTGCACTTCATGGTAGATACATAGAGAGTCAGGTGAGATGATTTCTTTCAGGAGGCTGTGGTGCAGGGGCTGACCACCACTTGCTGAGGACTAGAGAAACTGCAACATGTGTTCCCACCAGCCTTGAGGATCATTTACGCCTCTGAAGCCAGTGGTTGCCTTGATACATATCCCTTCACTGTCTGGTTTTGCAGTGTTACTGCTGCTTCCCCATTCCTTTAATTCAGAAAATCACGTGTACTTCTAACCTTTATTATAATGCCCAAGTATCTGTTAACATTTTGAAAGTGACACTGAAAAAAGGAAGAAGAAACTTGCTTGAATGTGTACAACCAGCACTCCCCTATTCTGATCGTCTCAAATTGTGTATTAGCAAAATTTAGAGGGTATTATGCCACACATAAGCTCTTGTGCATGTATCTTCCCAGTCTCAAAAGCATGGCTGCAGTACTTGAGCAGCAAACCAGACACCCCTGATGGAGAGTGTGATTAAACACTCACACTATTATCCTGATTAATATGCAAATAAGCAATGCTAAACTGTTTAAGGGATTCAAACAGTAATCACTGACCCACTTCAACAAATGAGGAATGCAGTCATGCTCCACGTAAAGACAGTGAATACATTTCTTTTCGCCATTCATTTGAGCAGAAGGCTCTTGAATTTAATGTTTTATGTTCAGAATATAAATGAGTTCCATCTTGTCTGAAGCTCTTTATCTAAGATTGAAGAGAATGTCACACTGTTTTGTTCATACACTGCCCTTCCGTATCAAAGATACATTGGAAATTTAAAGATGCATCTGAAATAAGGGGAAAAAACCCCAAACTCCGCATAGTTAATCTTTTGCACATGTTTAATCAACAACAGAACAAAAATAAAATGCATCTCTTTAGTTTCATTTCTACAGCGTGATCCAGTAGCACCACCTGCTGTTTACAGGGAGCACTGCTGCTTTAGTTATATGCAATATATACTATTTTTATACAGAGATGTCCATACATTCCATAAGCATCTCTAGGGTTTAACCTTTTTGAATGGCTATGAAAAAGGCTTCTGAATTGCTTTTGTGCTCTCAAAAATGTCAGTCCTTTACAGGAAAGGCAAGTATTTAAACAGTGATAGACTTTTTGCAATGTATCCCATAATATTTAGCAATGCCAAGAGATATGTTTACAGGAAAATGTCTGTTTAGATGCTTCACTCTTACTGTTTTCTTTGTGGAAAGTATTTTGGCTGAAACTCATATCTTGGCAGCAGTAAATGGTCTGGTAAATTAGAAATCCATTACACTGGTTCCAGTAAAGGAGAAAATAGAGCAGTGACTTTTTGGTAAGTGGGAATAAAATTCTAAAGCATTTACAGAGATCCACTTGAGGTTGCAGAAATTTAAATTAACTCATGTTAGTAAGTTAGAAAATTGTCTCATAAAAGAACAAAGGATAATGTATTTTTTGTCCAAATCTAAGCTCATTTTTAAGTAAGTAATGAGCATATAGTTTGCCCTTTTCCCTTTCTCTCTTTCTTTTCCTTCTTGCCTTGGTGCTGGCAATTCATAACTTCCAGTGCATTGGAGAAGGGAATGAATACAGGTGACTTTGCCCCTGATAAGTAACATCTGTGTTAAATACCCAATACAGCCTCGCCCCTGATGAGTCACAGCTATAGCCAATAAAGGTCAGTGTGATAAAAGGGAGTGGGTTGGCTGGTAAGGGGGGAAATTGTGGTAGGGAAAACCTTCAGGGTTATGAAAGGGAGGATCCTGAGGAAGTAGGAGAGAATCCTTGCTGTGAGGTCAGTCTGGGTCTGCAGTTAGAGCCTGTTGTTGGAACCTGCAGTCATAGTCTAGCTAGATAAAAGCCTGCAGTCAGAGTCTGCAAACCAATACCTGCAGTCATAGTTTAGCAGGAAATCACCAGCAGTCAGAGGCTGCAAGGGAAATCTACAGTAGGAGCTTGCTGCAGCTGGAGTCAGTGAATGGTTGGAGTCAGGATGGCTGAGTTGTAAAGAGGAATAAACCAGGACCCTTTTCATG
This sequence comes from Trochalopteron elliotii, assembly GCA_024734555.1. Taxonomy (NCBI): domain Eukaryota; kingdom Metazoa; phylum Chordata; class Aves; order Passeriformes; family Leiothrichidae; genus Trochalopteron; species Trochalopteron elliotii. Next base: position 2,022,437 of record JANPWX010000064.1, on the reverse strand, counting down.
CTGTGATGAACAAGAAGTCTGTGTCTTGGCTCATTTCTACCCTCTAACAAGAGGGCTGCTGCAGTATGCATTTCTTGGCGCTCTCTGCATCTTTGAGCTTTATCTGGCATTGGGAATGTAATGAGTGGGACAGCACCTGCAACTGCTGCTGCATTGGTGTAGAGATGCCCCAGAGAGGAGCACTTTTGCCAGTGCCAATGTTAAAGCCCACTCCTTCCTCCCATTTCCCTGAGCATCTCACAAGGCCCCAGTGTGCAGGTCCTGTTTCTGCTCCAGCCTTACAACACAATAAGAGGCTTCCTACTCGTGGAATTCATGGAAAGGAGCCAAGTCATTCACCTATGTCTTATGCCTTTCCTCAAGGCTAGATGTGGAATTTGTCTGGTTCCACCTGGGTAGTTAAAAAATTCATTCTGCTGCTCCCAGTGTCTCCTGAGTTGCCCAGAAAGGAGGGGGGTCTTTTGTGGTACCTATTACTGTGCAGCTGCCATCTCTCACAAAAGCAGGCTGTGGATCTCATTGGCGTACTGTCATTATGATTAAGACTTTGAAGCCTTAAAGATTTAAGAAGTCTAAGAGCAAAAAAATTTCAGCACTTTTTCAGTGGGTTTACAAATAACACATTCTGTCAAGTAGTCTCTTACCAGTGCCATTGATATAATTAAGTAATTATGGATGCAGGAGTCCACAGAGTATAGATGACCCTGCCAGCGTGAGCCTTGGCCTGGTGATGTGATGGGATCCCTGGGTGTTAGACCATCTCTCTGTGACAGGGAAAGGCTGAGCTAGGCTGTCCTAGTGCTTTGCTGAGGCAGCACCGGATACAGGCTGAAGTGCAGGACGTGGATTTGCACACATGACATAAACCTGCAGTTCAGGGGCATTATCCAGGGACAGGAGGCATCGAGTTGTGCATAAAGCAAACAGGAACAAAGAGCGTGTCATGGTTAAACCTCAGTCAGAAACTAAGCAAGCCTCAGGCTGCCACTTGCACACTCTTCCTGGTGGGATGGGGAGAGAGAATCAGAAGAGTAAAAGTGAGGGAATTTGTGGGTTGACTATAAAGACAGTTTAAAAGGGAAAGCAAAAGCTATACATGCAAGCAAAACAAAAAACAGAATTCATTTACCACTTCTCATAGGCAGGCAGAGAGATTTTAAGTGGCAAGTGGTTTAAGTGGAATAATTACAAACGCACTGTGGTAAAAAGAGAGAAAAAAGATCAAAGACATTGAATGAGAGATCTAGACAAACTTCTAAGGAATGGCTGTGATGCATGCAAGAGTGCAGCCAGTATTTGCACCACTGATGCAAGAAAGCACAGAACAGAAACTCTGGACAGTTGTTAGTTTGAGAGGAATAAAAAATATGTCCTGTAGGCATCCCTGCATTCAGAATGAGAGTGATAAATTCAGAAGATGGAAAATCATGGGAAATGGGCATCAGTCTATTCCAGATGGAACGCCAGTGCTTGTAGGTAAATTTAATAAACTGATGGAATTTAAATAAAGACCCAGGAGAAAGCAAATGCCAAATTCCTACGGTAGCCAGCGGAAAACAAATAGAGCTGAACAATTCAAGAAGTGACAAAAAAACAGATGACATCTGTTAAATATGTATGAAGTAATTAGTTACATCAGTGGAAGTGGAAAGTCAAAAGATTTTTAAAAAACTTGATGCAAATCAAAAGTTATTGAAAAGATAAATGCACACATTTGATTTGGAACAAAATAAGCCTGATACATTACAAAAGGAGTGATGATGATTCAGTGTGCTTCTTGGATGCAGGGCTGCAACGGTACAAAAGCAGCTTCCACTGGATCTTAGGGAGTAATATATGGCACAAGGACCCATAAAGCTTAGTGAAATAAAATTGTGTGTGTGCAGGGCTGTACTTTATGATTAGGAAACACTGAAATTGCACTGCACATGTAGCATATAATTCAGAGGGGTTTTTTGATTCTCAACATGCTATTTCTCCTTACTTGTATTAATTAGCCCATGTAATTCAGGGTTAGTGTATAACTGAAGCAAAGGACCCAGACATATCTTCCTGTCAGCAGCAACAGCCAACTATAATGCTAAATATTTTTAAATGTATACATCCACCCTGGGCCCATTGGTCCAGAACACGGGGAAATTTTTAGACCTAGAGAGAGGCTTGTAGAGTTACTGAGTTTTTCTGCTATAACCTAGGACTGAGATGAAGTTCACTTCCCCAAGCAGCCCTCACAGTGCTGTGCTGTGCACTGGTAGCTGGAAAGGTGCTGATAACACATCAGTGTTTTGGCTGCAGCTGAGCAGACCTGGCACAGTGTCTGCAGAGTCTCCCCAACTTCCTGACCAGCGGTGGGCAAGATCCCAGGAGTGGACACAACCAGGACAATTGATCCAAGTAGTCCAAAGGGATATTCCATACCATATGGTGCCAGCTCACATATAAAAGCCAAGGGAAGCAAGAGGAAGTGGGGGGGGAGGGGGGGCGGGGGAGAGTATTGGTTATTTACAATATTTGCCTTTTGGAGCTACCACTATGTGTGCTGAAGTGCTGCTTCCTGTGAAGTGGCCGAATGTCATCAACTGACCCTTCTTTTTCTTTCTCTTTGCTTGTGCGCATGAAAGCTTTTACTTTTGCTTCAGTAAACTGCCTTATCTCAACCTATGAGTTGTTTTCCATCTTGTTTTCTCTCCCCTGTCCAGATGGAAGGAGAGATAGAACAGCTTGGTGGGCACCTGGCATCCAGCCAAAGTTAACCCATGTAAGTCCCAAGAAACCCCATGACAGAAAAGAAAATTGAGTATTTTGGGTTTTCCCCTATGTTTAAAGAAGTCTATGCCACAAACAATATTCTCAATTTTAATACAGTAAGCCCTTAGTAAAAGCAAAAATGTATCAGCTATGCAAAACCTGTGTTAAACCCCATGAATTTTTGGGGGAGGAATGGAGCTTTGCTGAGACAACAGCTTATGGTGTTGCAACTCTTTTGCCATGTCTGAGCTGTCACTGCCATTCAAAAACTACAGTGAACTTTTGAAATTGGTTGTAAAGTCTTAAAATATCCAGCATTAGCAGAGGATTTATAGTACATTCATGAAACTTCTAAAATTGCCAGATCATTTAGCAATTTCATATAGCATTTTGTACATCACTTTAAAAGATCTCTTACTCTGTAAAACATTACAAAATGTGCAGTTCAGACAGGCCACCTGGACAATGTTCCCAAGATGGCATCAGATACGGCAGCAATGTTTCTACAGTACACAGGCCACCCCTTGTGATTTCATAGCACACAAGGCAGAACAGGAATGTTCTGTTCCAGAGAGAACAAAATGAGCGGGTCAGAGACATGGTAAACAACTCACCATATTATAAGTGACCTTTATGTCCTTTAGCAATTTCACCAAGCATAGCCTGTGCTTAAAGTCTGAAAGTTGTTAACGAGTCAAAGGACAAAGCAAGCCTAATCCAGTGGTTACTAATGCAGACCAATCTTCTACAGCACTGTGCTTTAGCAATCCAACTTCTGCACTTCAAGATGTTCCAAGTCTCAAAATTTTTGAAACTTGTTTGTAACTTATTAACTAGTTGGAAGCCAGCTTTGTAGCTAGTGTGAACTGATTCTCAATTCCTTATGAAAAGATTACCAGAACAGTTTAGAAAGTGTGTAAAAGAGAATATAAATAACATTGAAAAGGAACCCATTTGCTCCAGTCCTACATGGAACTTGTGGTGGTGGGCATGACACAATTTTGAATAAAGAAAAACACATCCTCAGGCAATCTAATGGTTGTAGAATATAATATACTACAAGAGTTCAGCTGGAAGGGGTGTAACAAGGATCACCTAGCACAGCTATGATGTCCAGTCACAGACCAGATGTTCTAGGACTTTTTCACTGTACTAGAGCACACAGCAAACTAGATCTAAAGGGTGACACACTGATAGAATAAGCAGAAAGTATTTAAGCAAATTATTTTTCCTCAAAATGAATTAGAGTATCTGTCTACTATAGGGATAACCTATGCATTTATTAAGGTATTATGAAGGTATATATGCATTACCCAGCTGTAGGCTGTAAGAGAATCAATGCAGACAGCACTCACTAAATAGAGTTTTCCCTTTTCTGAACTAGCAAAATCATCTACGATTAAGATTGCTTTCCACTTGAGCTGAATCATAACAAAAAAAAAAAATTAAGAATGAGATGGGCCTGTCCACTGGAACAATATTCTTATGAGAATTTTTGTTTCTAGAAACAAATCAAAGAAAACACCTTTTATGCAGAAACAATTTTAATAAGATCAAAGCATACAAAAAACTATCAGAACAAATGTTAGATGAACAGAAAACTGAAGAGCAATTTTGGCCTCATTGGACAATGCAAATATATACATATATAGTTTTTCATCCTATATTATTTTGTCCATTTTACTGCTGCCCCAAATGCAGACATTGCATGTTCCAGAGAAGCCTGCAGCTGAGAAAGGGTTAAATTATCTTTTACTGACTTGACTCACATACTTAAAAAAATTTTGCCCAATTCAGTTTTTTTTTTAATATTATTTGCCAGTCATGTGTAACAGAAAACATTCTACTACTTAGCTTTGGTTGATGCAACATTTTAAAGAATATTTGCTATTCACATGATTTGCATTAGATATTTAAAACACCACAACTGGAAAAAAGAGCCAATTTGTCCAAAATTGTGAAAGAGGATAAAAAGATATTTTAGAACCATCAGCTGAAAGCCTTTACTATATCATAGTCACTTCAAGTGCTGTAAAGTAGTTTTCTACCATCTTCAGCTTTTCTTCAGAAAGCAGGTTTTCTTGCTTCAACTGTCTAATAAGAGCTTCCAAGGACCTGAGCCTCCCCAAAGTTTTTACCTCCTGCATTTCAAGTAAAGTTATTTTAGAGTGGAGTTTTGAAATTTTTTGCCAAAGGTGATCTCTGTCTATGTCCTGTCTGCAGTATGAATGCTCAGTCTGCAGTATTTCGTTTCCGTCATACTCAGTCACTTCTGTCTCCTCTTTGTCAAGAAACTCTTCCTTAACAGGCAGGAAAGAACTATTTACTCTTTCAGGCTCTTCTGGACTCTCAGCTGGCATGATAATAGCAATGACAGACTCTTCACTTCCACTGAACTGTTCAATGGTTTGTGTGACTGTACTCAGTAAAACTGCATCTTCACTTGTCTGCACTTCACTAGAACAGACCACGTGAGGGACAGAATTTTCAACTGCATAGTCAGTAACTGACCCTAAAGCATTGTTCAGTTTCAGAGATGAATTCAAGTAGTCAGGGTCTGTAAATTGCAGGACTGTAGCTGTACAACCTCCTGAATCCTCTATGGAAGTATGAACACTGGTAGCTTCCATGCTCTGGACTGCTGCTGTCATTAAAACAGGATTAGGCTGATGTATGTACTGCTTACATGAACTATCAAGAATGACAGATGAAGGTGCCTGAAAGCCACCCTCATCTGGAAGCTGCAGCTTTTGAATTTGTAAAGGTTTACTCCATGCAGTTGGGCAAACTACTTCTGCTTCTTCCTCTACATTTTGTGCAATTCCAGGATTTTTCTTTGGTGTACAAGGTTCAAGTGGTACAGATACCTTCTCTGACACAACATTTGCTTCTTCCTGGTCTTCTTTCTGTACATCTTGTGGACTGTTCTGAGAAGAATTTTTTTCCTGGAGGAGAAAAAATATTATAAAAAGAAAATCAACACCTTGTAACAAGAAAAATCATTGAGCATAAAGAAATTAGGCAAATCTCATTTCACAGCATGGTACTGTGAAAGGATTAACTTAGATGAGCACTTTAAAAATTACATCAGAGGCCCAAGAATTCATGTAAGCATCTCCCACAGCTTTGCTTCAGGTCCTAAATGTTAAAATAATATTTTAAAGCTCTAAAAGCAATAACAGTATTTGGTTTTTTAGTTTTGTTTTTTCTCTTATTGTTGTTTGGGGTTTTTTATTTGTTTTATTCTGGGGCTTTCTTTCAAACTCTAGGGAATTTGGACTGTTTTACACAAGATACAGTAATTTTAAATGCAATTGAAGAGAAGTGGTTACACCAAGACCAGGTACCACCTTCTAGTACCATCTGAAACAATGTATTAAATATATTAAATATACACAGTATAAGGTACTTGCATTAAAGGTGATTGTAAACCAGCAAATCCATTCTGCCAACTAAACTTTACAGTTTATGAAAATGGAGAGGGTTTATTTTGATAGGTAGAAATCTTACCAGAAAAATACAATGTTAACAGGACTTTAAACAGAAGTTGATACTGAGAGACAATATGAAGCTTATCCTTTTTTAGCCACTTTCTTTTCCCTTCCTTCACATAAACTACATCATATGATTGCATTTAAGATCAATATACAAATAAGCTTTTAGGTAAGTCAGTCAGTGAAACAAAAATACAAAAATAGTGGGTGTTTAATTTTTTTCTAATAGATTTGGTTATGGAAAGACCAATCTGAAGAATCTGTATTCATGTGAAACTGTATGCACGTTTAGCCTGGGAACTGAAAGACAAAACAAAAACCCACGAAGAAACAGAAAAATAAGCAATTTTAACTTTGCTAATTAAACACGGGCCAGGCAAAAACCCCAACCAACAAAAAAACCTCAAAATCCCAAACCAACAAAAAAACAGGAAAAGGGGAAAAAGAAACAGGAAAAAAAACAGAAAAAAAGAGGCCAAGCTGAAAAAATGTATGATGATGAATAAGATAATTTCAAAGTGTATGTTCCTAAAAGTATGTATGTAGTTTGGAGTATCCTAAGTACATTAAACTTTGTGATTCAGTTTTATGTGAAACTTCAGCCTCAAAAGGACTGGAAAATGTATACAGAAATAGTATTCATTTGGTTACCTTTGCTTTTTCAAAGACAATACTTAACATCATGTCAATCTCTGGGATTTTGTAAAAATGAAGTATTTCCCTTTTTTTGCTCTGTCTGTAGCTGAAAAAGACTTTCTCAGACTATGTATTTTACCTAGACAAATCTCTTACAATCTCTTATATTAGGCAAATGTTCCCTAAATCCTCACCTAGCAGAACTGCCATTAAAGTTGAAGGAAATGCACCAAAAAAAAAGTCTTAGGATAGTTGCTTAAAGGAAGACTCTTACTTCCATTGAAAAGTCTCCTTGTCTATCAGTCCCTGCCCTCCCACTTGTAGGTCAATCTCCAAGTAAAAACCCTTGCAAGCTAATGTGGAATGGTTACTGATACTGAAATGCCGGCAACTATCTGCTCTTGAGCCATGACCATTCTTTATTTAGAAGAAGAAACAGAATGAAATGTTTTATCATTAAGCATTTCTGGGTAGACATCCTTCACTTGGCTCAGTAATACATAAAGCATGGTGATGGTGAGCAATATGCAAATACTGCAATTCTCTGTTCTCAGTTTCCAAAGGCAGTCTGGGGCCTCAGCTTCTTGCTCCCTCCGCATTTAGTCGGAGATACACTAATCAAAAATTTTTTCCCAAAACAAGAACTCTTTTCCATATCTTTCTAAATACTCAGTCTATGTAAAAAGTTAAGGTCTGGGGCAAGTAGAGAAACAGAGGTCAATTCAAAATTGATTTGTTAATTTGCTGAGGTGGTCACTAAAAGCATATGACTTGATGTTTAGAAAAGTACACTGAAAAGAAACTACAGGAAAACAGGTTCACAGTATCACAGATACAAAGCACTGGCATCTTTTTTCTTTTGACAGCAGGAAAATGATGGCTATATTAAAAATAAGCATAGAAATTGCTTTTCCAAAGTCGATAAATCTATCTGGGATTTCTCAGATATATATTGCTAATGCCAAAATAATTTAGAGAACCCACTGGTATGTTCTTGGCAACAAAACTGCATAAAAAGTTTGTTACCTTAGTAACTCTACTGTCCACCTTTGTAGGTGTACTGTGACTGGTCTATGGTCACATGCAAATCAAGAGAATGAAGAAGTGGATAAAAGAACTTTTCTTTGGGGTCAAAACACCCAGCTTATATGTAACTGCACAGAAGCACGGGACAGCAAAGTCCAGTTCCAAATTCACAGCTCCCTGTTACAATGGCAGCACAGGAATGTGAGGGATCTATTGAACCAGGGCAGGGGGTGGTTAAAGGAAAGGTATTTCTTCCTAAATTATTACTGCCACGACTTGCAAGATTTTCTATTTTTGTATTTGAGAGATTTACCAAGATTACTTTTCACTCCACAGAGTCAAAAGAGGAGACAACAGTTAGAGATGTTCAAGAAGACAGAGTACTTAATGACTAAAAGTAGTTTTGTAAAATTAATTAGCCACATATTTCAGTTTCACCTATTTAGTCTTAAATCAGTCCTTCCATTCCTCCCACCTGCAACGTGATGATCCAGTGGAAGATAAACACATGCCAGAAGAGAATTAGCATAGGTTTGATCAAGATAAGGTGCCTGTGTAGCACAGTATTTTTATGTAACCAATCGCATAAGTCTGTGAAAGACAAGATGGAGTAGTCTTTGTAGGCTGTCTTTGGCAGCCTACAGTCCTGAGCTCTTAGGTTAAAGGTTAGGGACAGCAAAGAGAAATATGTAGTTTGAAACTAATACATTACAAAGCTAGTATTTCTGTGCAGTTAATAAAAAACTTTAAAAGAACATTAAAATATTAGGAGTAATTGCATAAGAAAAAGCTTAGAATCATAATATTCTCATAAGAAATTTAACATTTTCTACAGTAAATACTTCTGCAATTTCCAGTTAAAAAAAGATATTGAACCTCCACTCAAACTGGGGGAAGCTATTCTTCCTTTGCATTATGGAATCACATACCTGTTTTGTGTCAGTCCTGTTGACAAACTACTTTGATGGACAGGAATTCTATTTTTTAAATAAAAAATTATTATCTAACAGATTAGAAAATCTGCATTACATCAACAGTTGGTTAGCTCTGTACTACAAAACAAACAAAAAAAAGAGCTGGAAATAGATTACCTCATCATCTGGGGAAGAGAAGATAGTTGGCACAGCAGTATTTTTCAGGTACCGTATCCCCCATCGCACGTCCAGGGAGTCGGGGGTGAAATGGTCACTGCAGAGGAGCTGGTGCTTACTCGGAGTCCAGGAATCTCGCTTCATATTCCGCAACCATTTCTCAAGTCTCTCTTTATCATGAAGTGGAAATCTTTTTAAAGCAGTTTAAAACACAAATAAGAAAATATTAAAAAAAAAACCCTGTTATTGTTGTCTTTCTTTGTTTTAAATAAGAATATCTCATTGTTACCTAGAAGGTAGCTTTCCTTCAGAAAAGATCAAAATAATCTTTTTTCAAAAATTTTAGGTATTAAATGCTAATCTGGATGTCATGTACATGTTAATCCAATCATTATCCAAATTATTTCTAGTTGGGTATTTGCTCTGGAATTCAGAAGCAGAATTTCTGGTTTCTGCTAGCCAAGTGTTTCAGAATCCATGGCCAAGATGTTTTGAAAGGTTTGATCCTACAACACTTGCTCAAAAAGCAGTTCTGCTGAAGGGAGATGAAACACTGAGACATAATTTAAAGAAAGTTAAGACTGGTCCTCATTTTATTAATAGTATTTCTAGGGTTTACTTGTCTTTCTAGACACAACTAGTGTCACACTTTCTAGTATTTTCTGTTTAACAGAATATCTCCTAATACATGCACCTCTTCGTTTATCAGATAAATTTGGCAAGGTGAATATTTCCAATACAGGACTTAAATTTTGTTCAAAAAGTAAATGCATGGAAATGCAAAGCATTCCTACATTTTGTGTTTCAGCAATTAAACTTTCTCACAGGGTTAGGAGCCCATGTCATATTTCATAATTTAGAGTTAACTTTTCAATCATCTAACCTACCTGAAAAAGAAAATGACGAGTATACACCCTCCTAGAAAAAAAACTGTCTTTAAAAATACTTGCAAATGGTCAAAAAGAAAAGAGGTCATCAAAAGAGAAATAAATTAAAAGGAAAGTGTATGAAAATACGTAATTTACTTAATGAATTGCAATACACAAATTAAAGGGAAATTAAAGGCTTATTACGATGTGCAACCACAGTCAAGAAGTGATGACAACAGGAACATGAACATTCAGACCACTCTTGTCTCTCACCTCTTCTCAGACAGGTATCAGGGTATTTGAAATGTGCTTCTATATTTCTCTGGTGCATACTGATTTTATTTTAACTCCAGCATATAACTACATATGATACATAAACCATAAGTTGAATTCTGAGCACTGTTAAGTGACTACTATTCAGAAAACAATATTCCTGACAATCATGAACAATAATAATTACAAAGGAAAAATCTCTGCTTTTGTGATCCCACCCTCAAATCCCTGAAGCTGCAGGTTTCCTCCAATAGTCACACATAGCAATGACTCTTATGCAGGTACTGTGTTCCAAACCTGCAAACTCAGGTGATTTTGAGAGAAAGATGGCTGAAATTCACACCATGTCTTTAGCCCTTCCCCAATTTTTTGAATTTGTTGCCATGTAAGTCCTCAAATTACCAAGGAAACAGAGCAAGCTTTTTTGATGCATCCAGCTTTGTGTATCTGCAGGAATGCAAGGAATAAGAACACAATAACCTCTGAAGGACAAGTTAGAGGTTCAGGGTTTTCAAATCCTGTCTGCTTAGATCATGTACACCCAGTGGCAGCACTGCACGTATGACAGAGCATGCTCCCCTGTAACACAGCTTAGCCTGGGTGTTACTACAAACGTCCAAAAAAGTCTCTCAGGAAGACAATGGGTTCCTTTTATTGAAGGTTATGTCACCAATTACATCCTCTCCAAGAGGGCCTTGAGAACACTTGCTCTCATTGCAGTTACTCACAACACAGGACCCACTGCTCTACCCAGACTAATTCAGAAAACAAAATAATCTGTAGCAAGAGAAAGATCTGATAGTGAAAGTTATTATTTTAGCTTAAAGGCAACATTGCTAAAACCTGCTCATGCTTCAACACCCCCTCACTTATCAACAGAATCTGTTCTCCAGTGTAAACAAGACACAAAGAAAAGGGGAAATTGAAAGAGGAAGTGGACAGAACTTGTTTAGCAGCTGCCATCACTACACAAGTCAGAGAAGGGAAGAAGTAAAACAAAGAAGGGCAGTAAGTCCAGTTGATATTAGGCAACAAAAGGTTTGGAAGGGGCTCAGACCTCAACCACAGAGCAGCAGATGATTTCTTCGGTGGTGGTAAGAGACAAGGGAATAAGACCTGCAATTCATGTCAGTAATAGTCACTAATATAAGGCAAGAGAAATCTATAAATCATATCTCAGCACCCCTTCTACAGGAGTATGAAACTCAGAAAGCAGCACAACTCAAAGGCTAGATAAAACAGCTAAGTTTTGGCAATCATCTCCATGCTGATGCTATATATTTGAATATAAACATGTCCTGTTTTGATTATCCACGTGACACTCACATTCTCTAAAGCATAAGGGAAAAGAAATTATTTTCACGATTGTTTAATGATGCATTCCATAGTAGAAATGTGCCAGGAAAATAAGCTTTCCTTCAATCTAAAATAAAATTTCTTCCAAAGCAGTCTTCCTACACAGCCTTCCTGATCTTGGAATAACTATGACTAATCAGAAAATGAAATAAACTTAGTCTGAGATATAAATTTTACCAAAACAGATTTTGAGGCTAATTGTGAAATTTATCTTTCAAATTTTTCTTAAGTTGCTTCTGTTGACAAACGGTTCCATACTTTTATTCTACATAAATACATGAATATTCGTTACCTGCACTGCGCTTCTCTCAGGATTGCGAAACACTGTTTATAACTCACCATCCCGGGAAGCGACAGCCACGTAACCACAACAGTGCAGAGGTTACTGCAGGACTGGGACGGCGACCGCTCCCTGCACTGTCTGGACACCAAGATGCAGCCATCATAAACTGTTTTATTGCAACCGAGATAGCTAAGTTTAAGCCAACTCAGCTGCTTCCAAACAACCAGCAATGCCTCTGTTCACAGCGCAGGTAAGGTAATAATTCCAGTGGGAAAGTTTCATTTTAAGGAATCATTATATGTTTACTTGCTTGCTCTTCCGGGCCCTTCTCCTGGCATGCAAACCGTCATACAGACTTTACCATTAAGCCAAAGCCTCCACTACACCTTGCCCTGCTGGAACGTCGCTTCCATACAAGCAGCAGCGAAACAGAGCCAGAAGTGCAAATTTTATATTTGCTTTTCACTTCGCGGGCCCTCCTCGCCTATCGTGGAGTCATCAGACGCTGCCGTACCATGGCCCCCTCCCCCAAGTCCCGTCCGCCTTGTGCGAGGGACGGTGTGTGTGATTACGTCCCAGCTGTCCACTCTTTATTCCCTACACCTTCCCTCCAACCTTCCGGGACCAGGCGGGGTTCCAAGGCGACCACCACCGTGGTCGACCCGTGGTGTTCAGCCTTTCGCCATTTACTTCCGCGGTAGGGCTCACTACCATCCCTACGGCCAGCGCTCACCCAGACCCTGCCCCGCTCCGCGGCCACTCACGGGTAGAAGCTGAGCTTGCGCTGGCCCTTGGCGCTCTGTCCGCCGCGGTTCTTGCAGCGGGTGGCGGCGCAGTACCGCGGCATGGCGGCCGGCGGGGCCCGCGCGGGCTGGGCCGGGCCGGGCCGGGGGCGGC
>JANPWX010000064.1:1981218-2009403 GCA_024734555.1 Trochalopteron elliotii | reverse complement strand
CGGAGCTTCTCCTATAGGTGAGGACGGCGGACAAGGGCCGCGGCCGCTGGGTGAGGACTCGGAGGAAGTGGGAGGTTGCCGAAGTGGGTGGAGGGAAGGCGAACGCGGAGGGGTCGGGGGAAGGGGGGCGCGCTGGGAAGCTTGGGGGCAGCGTGGGAAGCTAGGCGGGGGGACAGAGAGAGGGGCTACTGAAGCTCGGTCCGGAGCATTTCTTTGGAATTTGGGCCTCTCCGGGCCACGCTGCGGTGGTGTTTTCTAGCCTGACTGCACTGGATGTGGGACAGCGTCGCTCAGTGTGGCTGTTAGCGGCTGCCCAGCTCTGGCCTGGCCCCGCCTCGCTCGATGGTGCCGTCCGGCTCCAGCGAGGTCGTCAGGGGTCTGGATAGGCCGGGTGATGCCAGGTTGATTCCTTCCTTTCTATGTGCTCCACGGCAAGGTTCAGGAACTTTCTTCTGTATTTACTTTCGAGTCAGTATAGAGGTCAAGACAAGTACAAGCCCCCGAGTTTGACAGATTTGCCTGTAGCTGCTTGAGGACTGAAGACTTGCTTACTCATCGGATTAGTTGCTGTAGGAGAACCAAGGGAAGACCTTGGTCACTTTATTGCTGTTAGTAAATTACTTGCAGAAGTAATTATAGGACGTAAGCATTCCACAGGTTAGTGTATGAAATGTAATGAAAGCAGTTATGAAACTGTATTGAAAGCAGTTAGCAGAACACTGGTGATGCTCTGTGTTAGCTCTGAGTACGTGAGACTTTGAATATAAGCATTTATCCAGTATTTTGGTTAATTACTTTCAAAGAAGGATGGAATAGGGTATTTGTGTTGTAAGATGAAGTAGGTTCTTATTTTCTAAATCTGACAGATTTTTTTTCTAGGTGCATGATGCTCAAACATTGTTTCATTGTGCAGCTATTGATAAGCATTGATAAACTAATGAAGAACCGATTGTTATCACCTCTGCAGTACTTTGGATAAACATTAGACGGTGCACTTCTTATACAAAGGTGAATAGTAGTTGAGATCTGTACCTGCTCATCCAACAGAGTTAAATAGTTACCATGTGGCATAAGGTCTCTTACTTCATTGACAGATGTACCTAAATAAAGTGTAGCTCTTCATAATTATTAGAAGAGCTCAGTATGGTGTGAGCTTAATGTGTACAGAATTTATTGAATTCTGGAATGTGGTTTAAGTAGCTACAGTGTGTGGCCTGGAAAGTGCAACTTACCTGTCCCTTTTTGATTGAGAAACAGAGGGTGAAGAGACATAAGCAAAAAAAAAAAGTATTTAGAAGAGACTTTATTTTGAAAAGGATTGTAAAAATAGTTAGGAATGGCAGGGCTCAAGTAGTTGATAGTAGCCAACAGTAAGGTACCGACAGCATATAAAATAGATGTTTTCAAAAAAGTAAATTAAATAATTGGTAGTATCTAAATGTAAGACTTGCTCTCTCTGATAACTCTATGAAGTTTAAAATGCAGCTTATACTGGAGTTTTATTTGTATTTGGTTTTCATTTACATCTTATTCTTAAATTTGAGTTTGAGTTCAAAGGCAGGATTAAATCTGCTAGTTTAAAGTACTGCTTTTTTACTATGGTTTAGAAATCAAATATAGCAAAGAACTTGATTACAACACTCCTAATGTAAGGAACTGTAGAAAAAGAAAAGTTCAGATGTGTTTTGCTCTCAAGAATTAATGCAAGTTGAGATGGTTAGCCAGAGCAGAAAACCTGAAAGGACTAACTGGATATCTCTGGCTCTCATGAGTTATGAAAACAAGTTTTGCTCTTAATGGAGAATGTGAGTTGTTCCTTTTAGCTCTTCTGAGTGTTCAGTAGTAGAAGCAGGATGGTTGATGTTAAGAGAATGGCAGCAGGTGATTATGCAAGCATGATGCAGGTGTGGTTAATGAAGTAAATAAAAACAGTCACATGTGTGAGATGAACACATAAGTCTGCTTCTGTAAGGTGCAAACAGAAAGAAAGCCCCAAAAGTGTGGAAGGATGTTCGTGTGTAGTTCTCAGTGCCCAAGTGGTAAAATTTCAGGTTAGTGAAATGATGAGAGAAAATATGTAGGGAAACTGTACTAAAACTATATCTGATATTGTGCATGAAGAATACTGGAAAGACCTTCCCATTTGGTATCTAAGTACACTGATCAAAATGCAATTTGTTTCGACTGCTGCCCCTTAACACTTGATATCATGCAGGCTGCTGGCCAAATAAATGCTTAGGAGGGCATGGGTAGATTAATCTTGCAAGCCTTTTGCTCTCGTCTCACAGCATTCATTTTAGCCCCCTGAGCTACCTGTTAGAAATGATATTTTTTTTTCCATTTTTGGTTCTTGCATTTTAATTTTGTTTAGGGGGAATCGACTTTCACGTAAATGCTTAATTTTCTTATGTATCAGATATTCAAAGGTTTTGAATTCTGCCTGAGAAATATTGGGTCCCATGCTGACTAGCAGAAGTATTCTAACTTCAGTGGTGCTCAGACTGTTGAGTTTGTTTATTCAACTTTCAGAGAAGTAACACCAGTCATCTCCTGAGTTGTTCTTACATGACATTCAAATCAGTGTAATCTGCTGGGGAGACACGTTACATCTGGAACATTCCGGGTCTTGTCGTACATCCTTCTGGTCAGGTGCCAGCCAGCATTCTGGCTTTGAACATTTGCCTTTCTGCACTCTGTGTTTTAAATGTAATATGCACAGGCTTATTATCTGTTCTCAGCTTCTAGTAGGAACAGCTCAGCCTGTCCTTCTGGAAAATCATGAGACAGCATGTGGCTGTGCGGAACTGTTTTTTAAAATCATTTATATATGACACAATTTTCCCCTGAGTTCTCAGATACTTGTTTCAAAATATATCTTTTTGACAGATGCCTTGTTGAAAAAATGTTACAGCTTTTAATTATTTTGAAGCTACTTGTCTTGTATAAAAGACTTTTATTTGCCTTCAGTTCCAGCACTGAGGGTTTCATATGTAAATCTTTCTATGCAGTGGTATTTATCAGGTGAATTCCTTGATATCGAAGATATTATATCTTTTATAATGCAATCTGATACGTGGATGAGCTAAGCCAGCCAACTGTTAAATAAGGGAAAATGTGCTTTACTTGGCTGAACTCTTGAAATGAATGATTTGCTCTTTATCATGTTCACCTTAGGTTGGTTAAACAAACTGAAGCTGAGCACGAGTGTCTAATAGTCTTGTCTTCCTGCACCTCACTGTCATCGCTAGGCCAGTTGTGTTTTCAGGCTCCTGTTGTCGCACCAGCTAATCACTGAGTTGGTCTTCCAGTAGAGAGGCAGTTTTTGCAGCCTGTGCTTAATTTAGAGCTGCTGTGTTTATGGTCCTAGAACTCAAGGATTAATGTAAAGCTAGTGCAGGTATGGCAGTGTGAATGCAATGAAATGTGCTGTGTGTTTACTTTTGCAACTTTGTATGGCAATGATCAGTTAAGTGTGAAACAAAGATGAGCACTAAAGTGGTTGTTATGCATGTGAAATGTCACTTTGCAGAATTTTCACGTACATATTCTTTGAATATGAAAACAGCATAATGGAGTTTGACTGGTGTAAAACAGTGTGGTTACAAGTCTGTCATTGACTCCTGGTCTTCCTCTGCCAGCCTACAGTTGTAACTAAGTTGTTGTGGGATGTAAAATAGCTTGTTCTTCAAGTATATTTTCTTTTCTTTTTAGGAACTGGAGAAATGGCCACTACACAATCTGTCTTCACATTTGCTCTCTGCATTTTAATGATAACTGAATTAATACTGGCTACAGAGAGCTATTATGATATCTTAGGAGTTCCAAAAAACGCATCTGACCGCCAGATTAAGAAGGCATTTCACAAGCTGGCTATGAAATACCATCCAGACAAAAATAAGAGTCCTGGAGCAGAAGCAAAATTTAGAGAAATTGCTGAAGGTAATATACACCATCTTTTGTCTTAATCATTTGATACATGTCGTATATCTATAACCTAAGTGCATTTTGTTTTTACTGAATAAAAGTTATAAAGGGTTTTTTTTCTGAATTCCACTTAACTGCTGTCAGATGTCCAGTATAAAAATCTGAATTGTTTCTGTGTTCTTGCACATAGGAAAGCTTTTTACACAGTTTATACATTTCTGCTTGTTAGGCTTTTGGCATATTCCTCTTCTCACAAAAAATACTTGGTATTAAGGACAGCTTTAGCCCTAGGAGGTTAATTGTTAGCTTTTGATCTGTTTCATAAGATCCAGCTCAGGATTACTACCAGGGTTTCAGGAAGGCCTAACAGCAACCTTGCAGTAACTATGGGGAGATTATAAGAAAACACACAGCAGGGTGCTTCAGTGGTTCAGGTAGGAATACAATAGATGACAGGTGCAAGAGGTTCCAGTGGTTGTAAGGAAAAAGTTTTTCACCTTGAGGATAGTGGTTGGATTTGATGATCTCGGAGATTTTTTTCTGGTCTTAAGAACTCTGTGACTCTGTTCTACAGGCCAGTGTTAGAACAGATTGCCTAGAGAGGTTGTGCAGTCTCCAACCTTGGACACTTTTCAGGAATGACTGGGTAATGTTCTGACTAACCTAGTCTGATCTCATAACTGACCCTCCTCTGAGCAGGAGGTTAGAGAAGAGACTGAGGTCATGTCTAACTTGAACTATCCTGTGATCCTACAAATACACCACTTGTGTCGTGTGATAAAATAAAATGGTGCAAGTGGAAAATTAAGAACAGAAAGACTACCTGAAAAATAAGGTATACCCACTTATATTCCCTGTAGACTCAGGTATAATATCTGTCTGTGTAGTTCTCCTAACTAAGCTAAATAGGATTTCTGGCTTTTACCTCCTTGTCTGAAGAAGAGTTATTTTGAAAGAAAAGTAGTTAGTAGTATAATGAAAGGGAGTGACAGCCTTGTTAGATACTTACTGCAGTTGTTAGCACCTACTACAGGAGGAAGTAGGAACTCTAAATGTTGAATTGTATAGAATAATTTCAAGTCTTTGACAGGTAAGAAAATGAAAATGAGCTTTTAAAATATTTAGTTATAAGAATGAGTATATTTTCTATCAGAGTTTCTGCATTGGAATACCAGTAGCTGTAGATTGTAAATCAAAGATTGAAGGGAAATCTAATTTCATTTTGGGTACATCCAGTCACCAAATGTAGGTTTATTGCTGAACTTCTGAAAATTTGAGAATTGGCACATGATGAAATTAATTTTTGTCTCCTCGATGTTTATGTTGTTGCTTGGTTGTATCTGGTGTTGCTAGAACTGGCTGGCTGGCTGGCAAGTAGCTTTGCAGACTTTGCCCTGTGTTTCTGTGATAGGAGTGCAGGAGAAGTAGAGCTTCTAACTCATCCTTCTTCCTTCAGGCTTTCTGATCACCACTTCTCATTGTTATTTTCTTTCAAATCTAAAGACTAATATTTATTAGTAGTTAAACTGTGTTGTATTATGTATAACTTGTCCTCATAATATAGCTGGGTTTGTTTATTATTGTAATTAACTATCTTGAAGCAGTTTATTTTGGTTCAGAGAAAGGTAAGTAAATGTTGGCCTTGATTGGGCTTGAATGACAGTGAAATTTGTTTGGCTCAGGAAGAGTGGGAGAGAAAGTTGCTGTTCTTTGTATTTGTGTAAGGTTTTGTTTTTTAAGTGGAAATGAACTGTAATAACTTTTTTTTTTAATGTAAATAGCATATGAAACATTGTCGGATGAGAATAAACGAAGAGAATATGATCAGCTTGGCCGTCATGGAGGAAGAGGAGGTAATGGCAGCCCGTTCCAGCAGTCATTTAACTTTGACTTTGACGATCTGTTCAAAGACTTTGACCTGTTTAGTCAAAACTCACGGTCAAAAAAGCACTTTGAAAATCACTTCCGGAGTCATCGGGAGGCTCATAATCGGCAAAGACGTTCTTTCCAAGAGTTTTCTTTTGGAGGTGGACTGTTTGATGATGTGTTTGAAAATATGGAAAAGATGTTTTCATTCAGTGACTTTGAAAATGCACACAGACACGCGGTGCGAACTGACGCCAGGTTTCATGGATCCAGCAAACACTGCAGGACTGTCACTCAGAGACGAGGAAACATGGTTACCACGTACACTGACTGTTCTGGACAATAATGTTTCCTTTCTTTTAAACTTTTCTTCTTTTCTCAACATGTTCATAATCTTTCTTAGTTTTGTGCTAACATGGAAGAAATTCTCTGAACTGTATTTTCTAAAAAACACTTAAGCTACTATAAAGAAGTTGTAGATGAAATTAATATTCAGAATAGAGACAAGTATTGGGAAGTAAATGTGTCAACAGCTACTTAGAATGGGAGAGAAATAATCTCATGTAACAGAAAAAAAATATATATATTTCAGTTTAGTAAACACTTTCCCTAAATTTGAGTGCAAGATATATATTTTTCATTTCAGAAATGTAATATAATTTTTTTTCATGAAAAATTTCCAGTTTAGGACTAATTGAATTACTGGTGTGTGGATTGAAGCAGAGGAGATACTTTAATTTTGACATGCTGCTTTTTTTTGTCATGTCTTTCCAAGTTTGCACTTGCAAAAAACCTGCATCTTTTGCAGTTTTTGCCTGATACGGATTTATTGCGCAAATTACATAATTTACACAAAATAGCAGCAGAAATATGACTTCCCTGGGTCTTTGTTACTCTCTCTAGCATTGCAAAAGTATTAGTAAAAGCCTTGTTTTTTGAAGTTGAAAAATAGTGAGGGAATATGTTGAGACAGTGAGTGATGTAGGAATTAGTTTTATTTCTGAATTGGCCTGAAACGATCCTATGATTTGAATAACCCTTGATTATTTAAGGGGATATAGTCATGTATGTAAGTTTGTGTGCTCATAAAGGTTTTGCTTTGGTTTTTTTTTCCGTTCTTCCACAATACAAATATTTCTCTAACAGGGTTTGGAAGGGCACACCCAAAACACTCTTGTTTTATGCTTACTGTATTATCACATGTGCACTCACTTATAACTCACTTTATTGAACTAAAATATCCCTCTGAGATCTTAGAAACTTCAATAAGATAAGCTTGCCTACAGATTTGTGGTGTTCCTGAAAGGGTCTAAGTAAAAGCTGCAGTGTTTAGATTGACAGATTTATTACCTGTCAGCAGGAATTTTTCAGCATTATAATTTGAAAGGTAAATTCTTAGCCTTACCACAGAGTGAAACTGAAAGTTACAATCCTTGTATTCATCTAATACCTTGTGGGGCTGGAAACTGCTAATGAGGACAGTACTAATGGGTATTGATTTTAGCACTATGGAAACCCACAGCCAGTGTAAGCTACTTAAAACTGAAGAGGAAGGAAAAACCACCAGAAAATGCTACACAACAAAACCCCCCAAATACTTTAGCTGATGTCAATCAAAAAGTTCTGTTGTAACTAACTAGTCATACAGGTTCAGTATATCAAATCGGCTGTCCCTTTAGTAATGGGAGGTAAGAATTTACCTTTCAGGTTGATTGCATGAGCAAAATAACCATTTTAACTAGCAGTGTTCTAAATAGGCTTTGAGTTCTTAAAATCTTTATTAAGAGATTTAACCCTTTGCTTCTCGGATGGATATTGAAAGCTGCCTATTTGCCAAGGAACTTTAGCCATCCCCTCAAGTGTGCGTATTATTGCTTGTTCAGTTTTCATTGCCTAATCCTAGGAATGGATTGTTGCATTATATTAAGTGCTTTTCCTTTTCTGTGTTCTTCTTTATTTATTAATAGACTAATACCTCATATATGGTCTTTATTAAAAGCCAGTAATTTGTGCAACATTATCGGAATGTGCAATATTCTTATAGTAGGAAAAGTGCTGGATTGAGTCTGTTTTTTTCACCCTTTTCCTGTGTAAGTAATGATTTTTGTTTCTTCTGTATAATTAATATATGATTCAAGCAAAAGTTGTACTTTGTGTAGATTTCTGCATTTATTTTCTTTAACGTACTCCATTAGTCCTGTGCATGAATCAAACAATCTGCCCAGTTCATATCATATGGGCATCCAAATGAAGAAATTATGAACTTAAAGTTATGAATTACTTTGTCTCACAAAGATCAAGTATTAAACATGAGAGTATTTGTGAATACTTTGGTGAGAGGCAACTCCAGAAGTGGGATGCAAAGGTAAAATATTAATGCCTTTAGTGACTATTTTCTTAATTAAAAAGAAAAAAAATGGAAATAGTAGAATGAGCAATTCACTTGGGTCCCTTGCCACACTCTGAATTAAGAGTGAAAGCTAAAGTGAACACTGTACATTGTAGTAAACACATTTCACCCCTAAAACTAAAGTCATTTAAGTGACTGTATAAATTCACAATCTTTCGAGCTAAACTTTTTGGTGAAAATAAGGGTCCTGGCTGCTTCTAGACTAGTTTCCCTTCTTTTAAGAATGGTCCAAACTTAGTGAAACGTGTACTTGTTTTCCTGATCTCTTTAAAGTGTAAGTATGAAACTGATAAAACCAATAGTGTTGCTATTTTTTCAGCTGTTCCGCCTTAAAAAAACTTCTGCTTAGCCTATTTTAACTTGATTTCATATTATTTCTTTTAATTACTTGTCATGGGAAAAGCAACAAATGCTTTCCAGTATTTCTGTGGCTTCTCTAAGTCACCTTTCTGGTTGTTTTTGTTGTCGATCTAAGGTCAAATCCAAAGGAAAGCTTGTCATGAGTATTGCAGAAACCAGCGTATGGCTGTCCCTGTGGTTTTCTATGATGGGTTTGCTTTGAATAGACTTCAGCTGAGGAAATTTGGGCAGGCTTTCCTTAACCAAGAGTCTTCACTTTCATGTCCCTCAGAACACAAGCTTGCAACACATGATGTGCTTCTCACTTATTCGGAGCTCTTGCACATTCTTACCCTATTTATAGTGTTTGCTTCATGGCAGGCTCCAGCGGAAGTCCTGGCATAACCTTATGACACCCCTGACTTCAGAGTTTCTTAAGTGCCATCTTTGATCTCTCTTTAAATCTTACGAAAATACCCAACAAAACCAGTTTTTGTTAGATAAGGGTGAAAAATAAAATTGTGAACAATTTTTTGAATTGTAATTTATGCATATGTAACTCCAAATGATTTAGTTTTTAAAACTACCAAAAAAGTGTTTTTTCATGTTTGTTTTCTTCCCATTATACTTTTGAAACACAGTATCTAGTGGAGATAAAAGTACTGTAAAATTAATTAGAGTGCCATTACATTAAACATGTGAATATTAATGGTGTGATGTCTTTTGTTTTTTCTTCAAGATCTAGATGGGAAACCAAATCAAAGTGGTTTAAGTGGTGCTTGTGTTTTATGAAGTGTTTTGACCACTGCAGTTTCCCTGAATGAGATAATGGTGTTGGCAGGGAGAAGAGAGTGGGGCTGAAAAAAATTAATTTAATTTCACCTGGTTTGTATTTTTTTGGAGATGTTGGGAATGGCTTGGAGTTAAGGTATTATGCCTTTAAACAAAGCAGGCAAAAAAGTGTGTGCTAGAGGACTTTTTTCTGAGAAGCAGGGTGTGTAGGAGCTGAAAGCTTCTGCCTGGAGCTCATGGGTCACTCACTGCCTGTGCTCTGCCCTGCTGAGGTGTGTGAGGGCAGCACAGGCCAATGCTAGAGTGTTAGAGAGCCACAGGGAATTGCAGGTTCTGAAGTCAAGATCAGGTGCTACTGTGCTGATTCACAGGACTGCTTGAAAGTTCTTGTTTTCTGTGTCTGATCTTTAAAAGGTGGAGAGTATGAAAATTTTGGGATTTGGTTTGTCTCATCTGGGCCTTTCTCATTAGAATCATCTTCCTTGGAACCCAAGCAAACTGTCATCTTAATAATGCAAACATAGATTTTTGAGGACTGAATGTGTTGGAAACAGTGTAAGATCTGCATTATATTTTTATGGTGAGGAGTGTGGGGATTTTAAAAATATTTGTAAATTGAAAACTCGTTAGAAGTGTATGTTGGTCTTAAAAGCCTTGTGTAGTGTTTATCAGCTGTGCCATGTATGGGGTTCTTTAGGAATAAAGTGCTGTTCAGAGGATTGTTTGGCTCTGGCAGCTGTTGTGGTTGAGCCTGACTGGTCTGCCCTAGGATAGTGATTCACACAGTCGTGCTGCTGGCTTCTGTCCTGTGGGCACCTGTTCCTTCAGGAATGGGCAGAGATCAGCTCTGTAGAGGCCACTTAGCAGCTGTGATATCCATTGACTGTAAGTCACTCCTGGTATAAGTCTGAATCAATTCTAGATTATGGCTATGCTTCATCCTTGATTCCAGTTTCTTGTTTTGAAAAGTTTTTCAAAACAAACTTTTTCAAAATCAAACAAAAAATAGACACAGTAATAAGAAAAACAATACCAAAGCCCAACAAAACTGCTTTGAAGTGGTGTACTCCAAAGCTTAATTTGGGGCATGTTACCTATTATGCAGTAGCGTGTAGTTCAACAGCAGCTATTTTATGAACTACAGTGGCACTGAAATGAACATTACTGCTTGTGTTGTTCCTGCTGAGGTTGTAGCGAAAGGTGTTGTGGAGCAACAACACAGATCCCTAGTATGGCTGCAGGATTCTGCCAAGGCTCTGAGACATGACCTGGAGATGGTAGACCATCTTGTCCAAGCAGCTCTTCTGGGTCAGTCTGCCAAGGAATGAATGTGACTGTAGTATTAATATACCTTTTTTGTGTGTTTGCACAAAAAGGGAGGAGATTGTGCTGGAGGTTGCGTTCACTTATGTTGCTGATCTGTTGAGAATCTGAGTTGTGTGTTTCTCTAGGCTGGCAAAAACTGATGCTCCTCTCAAAGCCATCCATGAGGGGAGAGAGGTGTCTGACGCACCTTTGCTCAGCCTGATCTCCAGCCATGGGCAGCAGCTGGGAATGGGTGCTGACAATTGGTTCAGTGGTGCTGGCGTGATGGAACTATTGACCACTGTTGATCAGTGGTGTTGGTGTCTGGTTCTGTCAACAGCTTGAATCATGAACCTGTCTTAGGTGGGGCTGTAACATCTCACGTTAAGCTGAAGAATTCTGGCCAGCATATATATGGTAGCCAGAAGCACAAGCAGAGACTGTTATTGTTACTCCACATAGTTATGCTTAGGATTTAGAGGAAACAGAAGTACAGAATATTGAGTAATACACATCAAGGGACCCTGAAGCTATGCCTGTGTTGCTGTCTTATGAAAATTTTTCTAATTCCACATTGAATGCTCTTCTTAAGCACCACTTTTTACTAAAATTTTATCTAGATATGAGAAAGAAAATGGAGTTTTAGTGGTTACTTGTTGGATGTTATTGCCGTAACCTGTTCATCTCCCACTGATGTGGAAATAAATGTGAACTAGGGAAGATGAAGAGAGCTGTCTGGAGGTTGCAATAGAGTTTAACCCATTTTACTTTAGGACTTGGAACCTGCAAGATTTTTAGCCTTCAAAATGCAGGGGTTTAGGTAGTGACCTAATGACAAGTTGTGTGTTATGCCCACATGGCAGTAGTAACAAACCTGTCTCCTGCTGTGCGACGATAGGCGCTTTAGGGAACTCAAATTGTAAAGTGGAGCTCAAGTTTCTGTGCTGCGGCAGCGCTTGCCTGGCGCCACCTGGCGGAAGGAGGGCAGACATTGCAGCACCATGATCATTAATGCTGAGCATGCAGAGCTCCAACTGAGGGAGAAGGAACTCTCGGCCCAAATTGTTTAATGAATCCCAACAATGAGTTAGATTCAGTCTTTCTGCTTTAATATGTAAATTTTTGCATTGAAAGTTGTTTTAAAATAGTATGGATCTTCAGCCTGCCAGGCAGCCAATGCCTGCTTGGGTGGGTGGTTCTGCCACCTCTTGGTAGCTCAGACTTGGAGACAGGTGGGGAGGCAGGGCAGAGGAAGGGCTCAGACTGTTGCTGAGAGCAGAATGCAGATGTTATCACTTGTGTACAAATAAATTAAATCATTACCTGTGCCGATGGAGCATAAATATAGCTTGCTTTTGCTGGGAGCTGAATGCAGACCTTGTGGCTTGTTGATTACTATCAACAGCAACACATATTATCTTCACCTCTTCTTACACCCTCCTCCCCTCTGATTTTTTTTTCTGCTTTTGATGGCTGATGACTCTGCTCCAGTTGCTGTATTTTCCCCATTTGGCAGTGGCTATAGTAGTTGTGTTTCTACTTGCTTTGCAAGTTCCTATCAATTGACTTTAGTCTATACAGATGAAACCTATTTTGCAAATCCAATTTAAATGGGTTTGGGGTTTTTTTGGTAGTGCAAGCCATTTAAATAAAACCTAATTTCCTCCTGTCTGTCTTTCCCCATATCCTGTTGAGTTAGCTGCATATACAGAATGAGGTTTTGTACTGGTTTTCTGCTTTTATTCTGTCTGTGGGAGGACAAATGATATCTAATTGGGCATAAAGTGAGACAGGTGCTGACAGATGATATCTTATATAAAATCTGATATAAATTTAACCTACAAATTTTTGGAAAAAATATCCCTGGCAGGATAAGTTTGTCTAATTGGCACTTTGCATGATAACCTTGAAGCTTAAAGGTGAAACAAACCTGAAACCCCACCCACCCAAACCCAAAATCACTACCTTGGCGAGTGTGAAGGTTGACCTGAGCAGGGTAAGTATTTTACAAAATTTCTTCTGTGTTGAGGGAAACAGGCTTTTTAACAAGTAGTAAATATCTGTAAGAGGTAATGGAAGGAAGTGGCTGGAGCACTTACACCTCCACAGGTATAAGTGCTCCATGTGTATTGCTAAAATAAAAAGATTTATTTCAACTTAAGGACACCTAATCAACACAGGGCACTCTATGAAGTTTTCCCCTTGTCAAATGAGTATTATTTACACTTTCTAAGTATTGTTTTGCATCTGCTGCGATTCAAAGTATTTGCATCAGCTTATGTATCCTTCACTGGCTATGAGAGTGCAAGGAGTCATGAGTTCTAGCTGCTTAGACCCACAGTAACTTATTGCCTGCTCATAATTCAGTCACACGTTTGAACCCTGATCTGAGTTATGCGTGGTTGCATAAATAATCTGAGATAGAGCCATGAGGAGAGGCCAGATTTCTTGACTCCTGACACCGTATTCTTATCATGAAGCTGTTCTGACTCTATTCAATAATCAGGTCCTGCCTCTTGAACCAGTGTCAAATTAACAGACTGCTTCAGGTAATGTTTTTGGCTGTGTTACAAAACCTGTCTTGTGTACGAGGTGCTTCTATTGAAACTTTTTTCTTCTGTTGTGATAAAGGTGGATCAGGAACCACCCCTGTTTCATGTTGAAAATAATGTACTTTTTTTGATGTTTGGGTCTTTAATGAAGAAGACAGGTAGTTATTTTCACATCTGTGGATTTACAGTAATTTAATTGGTCTGTGTACTAAAAAGAATGTGGATGGAATAAATTGCAAGCTCAAAAAGGCTATGTTTGGAAACGGCGGATGCTGCCACAAAGAGTGGGTAAGCATGGAGAATGGGTAATTGGTCACAGAGCATCACAGCTGCCCAGTAAGTGGTCTTGATCTTCCAAGGAGAGTGCATTTGAAAGAGGGATATGACTGCATTATTGCATTTATGTGCTGCAGGAGTCATGTGGCTACACATTATTTATGCCTTTATGTAGCATTTCCAGTAGGTGGCTGACTGTCACTTCACACTGACTTAAGTACTGTAAAATAACAGCTGTCACACCTCATGAGACTCACAGTCTATTCCAACAATATCATAAATCTGTTTACTTGCTGTCCATGAAGCCTAAGAAGCACAGAAATGCTACATGGCACAGCAGTACTCCCCTATGAAATAAGCAACAAGCCATCTTTAGTGCATTTTTTTAAGCCGTGCAATTCTTTTCAAGGCAAACAAATACACAAATTAGGCTTAGAAAATATATTAGTCACTTAACACAGTCTAGAAATACAGGCTTGTTTCTGTTGCACATGCCTAAAGGCTTTACTCCATTTCCGATATGTACATGCGAGGTGATTCTGACCAGAAAATTGTTGATTTTTTGCTTGTTTTGTTAATTTTTAAAAATTAAATTCTGTGACAAGCTGATCTTTCTGTAGAAACTGTGTTTCTTCTTCCTGAAACTGTTACAAAGAGCTGCTGTAAGAGGGGAAGAAAATTTGAAAATTTGTTGGATTAAAAATGTGAAAGAACAGATAAAAGGGTGATCTCTTCACACTTATTTATTGTATAAGTAAATTAGCAGTATCAGTGAATATTGTTACCTCCAGTAAAGCTTGAATGATTAAACAATGAAGTGGCAAGTGGAGATTGAAGTAGATCAATGTAAGGTAATGTTAATGGGGTAAAATTAAAATGAATGAGCCTGGATTTGATGATCACTGTTAGCAAGACCTTGGACTTGTAGGGCACAGGTCCAGGGAAACATCAGCTCTGGTTCTAGGAGAAATGAGCAAAGTAAATCAAATTTTAGGAAGGAGTAAATAATAATGAAGAGAACAGGGTTATGCCACCATATAATTCCATGGTTTACCTAATCCTTGACTCTGGCCAGTTCTGATCCCTGGATCTTCAAGACACAATGTTAAAACTGGAATGCATTTGGAAAATGGCCACAGGGATAATTAGATGGAAGAGTTTGCATATGATATGACTGAACAGTTTATCTTTCTTCAGCCTTGAGAGGTGGCTATGGGGTAATGCACAGGCCTCATCTGTGGTTATGAGGTTATGGGTAGGGATTGACTGTTCATAGTCTTTTGGGCTACAAGGACCAGTCAGTTCCAGGAAAATAAAGAAAGTAAGCAGTTCTTCATACAAGAGATAGTAGACTCACAGAGTTTACAAAAAATAGGGTGATGACAAGACTATGAGAGAAGTTCAAGTTGAAATTGGGCAAACCTTGGAAGAGTTTTCTGCTGGGGTTTAATAAACGTATAAATCTCTTCAAGCTCAGGAATTTCCTGAGGAGAAAATATTTGGAGCTAAGGGGACTAGAAGGGAACACCAGAAAATGTGCTTACCCTGTGCTAGCCTTCCAAGGGGTTTGCTAATGGAACAGTTGAGGAAAGAGTATTATACTTGAAGGGCCTTTGGTTTGAGCTAGTGCAGCCATTCCAATGTTTTAAGACTCTTAAAATTTCACACTATATTTAAATTTATTAATAATTTTGTTGGGTTTTTTTGCACTCACCTTGCAGCTTGTTGCAAGTTGCCTTCTAGCAAGTGTAATTTTACAGGTGCATTCATGCTCAGTTTGAAGTGATGTCTGGCAGGTACAGCTGTCTGTCTTCTGTCACTCTTAATTCCCTTTTAGCATTGTGGTTTTTCCAAAAAAATTCTGACTACACACTTAGAGTTATTAATGAATGTTATTTAGTAGAAGAAAGAACTTTAGTTTTGTTATCTTTTTCACCCTTATTGGTAATTTCTTCTCTAAGATACTGTGCCTGGTCTTGTGACAGCTAGATTGTAAAATCAATGGATAACTGCAAGTTGCACAATCTGAATTCTACAGATTATGATTAAAGAGAAAAGTTAAGGAATTAGATCAGGTTAAAATATAAGCAAATATATTTAAATGAACAGTAGAAGAATTTGAGTTCTGTTTTCATTACTCATCATGGTTTTTTGCAGAATGCTAGAAGCATATATTCACAGGAGTATGGGAAATAGGGAGCACACACACAGACACAGAGTGCCTTGTGCTGCTGCATGGTGGCTGTCAGGCCTCCTAGACACTGTACACCTCTATGCTTTGAGTCATTATCTCTGATGCAGAACTGTGGGCACAGATACAGTCCTGCATAGCTGTGAGATATAGGAGTGCTGTCAGATCAAAGGGTGTCCTGTCCCCCAGCCATCTGGAATTAGTGATTGTTTTGAAAGTGCAGCAGAGCAATGCTGAACTGAGTTCCCAGGGACACAGATATGTTCTGGTCTGGAAATGCTGGAACGGGGGTGGAGAAATCCCAGCTCTCAGCACAATAATGCCCTGACAGCAAGGATTTCTGATAACACATTGTTTTTACCCTCAAGTTTAATTTATTTATCGCAAGCTGCAATTGTAAGAAGTTAATCCTCCAGGCACAGGAGTAAAGTCAATGTTTACCAGCCCTGTAGCTAATGATATACTGCAAAGGCTCAGAATATTTTTGATTAGCAGACAATAGCACAGTGACTACAGTAGGCACCTAGAAGACAGGCAGCAAACATTTAGATATGCAGACAGCTCCAAGGGAGGATTCTTTGGAAGTTCATTCAGGGTTGCTATTGCTTGCTCTTTACTACCTATTTACAAGACTCTACCTCAAAGTTGTCATCTGGACTAGGGGAGGAAAAAAACTCCTTTTGAAGGGGTTCTCTAGCAGGGGTTATGAAGCTTTCTGAATCCCCAGAGTGACAGCACAGCACTCTGTGCTTGGGGTAAGCATGGAAAAGCTTCAACTCCACTTAACCTTGAGCCTGGAGTTATTTGCAGGGATGGGCAAGAGGGATATCTGAGAAACAAAATTAGGCAAGGATTCATGGTCACTGCCAATTCTTCTTGTTAGTCAGAACAAGACTGGTGTGATTTAAGCAAAGCCTTTCACTGTAAGTAACTGTGGGAGTCTGGAAACTCTTCAATAAGAATTAAGAAATGGGTGATGGCTGTCTTGACTTGTTTTAGTTTAACAGGTAGAGGAAATGTCCTGGGGTGATGTGATTGTATCCAAGAAACCAATCGTTTCTTGGTTCTGGGAGCTGGGGGAGGGGAGAGGCGCGCAGTTCGTTTTTAGAAACTGTCCTCCGCCAGCTGGCCTTGAGAGTCGAATTCAACACACACGGAGAGATTTTTTTCAGTAGTTAGCTAGTGTGGATAGCAGCAGGAGGAGATGCTTTGCTTTCTTTTTTTCCTTCTCCTCCCGTTTTTTTTCCCTTTTTTTCTTTCCTGCTTTTTTTTCCTTCTTTCGCCTTCCCTTGGAACTGTTAAAAATCTCTCTGGACTGAGGACCCGGGGGAGCGCCGTGGGGGTTTGCATCTGGAACCCACCAAGATCTGCACAGCAACGCTCCCCAGCACCAGAGGAACAGAGACAGAGCAACCACCTACATGACGGACTTCTTTCCTAAATCTGTCATCTCTCCAGAGCGGCACAAAGTTCCTGTCATGGGGTATTGTTCAATTTATTGTGCCAGGGAGTGCTTTGCCTGTTTAATAAACAGGGTTCTTTCCACTTCTCTCCGAGGAGGTTTTTTTTTTCCGAACCGGTTGGGGGGAGGGGAGGGAGTGCCCCTTAAGAAGTTTCCTCCCAGATTTGCCCTAAACTACGACAGGAAGCTTTCCATGAAAATACTTCTATCACCTCAATTTTCTTTCCTTGGACAAAGGGTGCATGAATAATTCCATGGACTAGGGGTTTAAATACAATGAGTGAGGTATATGTGAGTTTGGGCAGTTCAGAGCCTTTTCCCTGAGGAGTCCTAAATTGGTCAGAGTTACTTCCAAGTAAAGTATGGTGGAGAACTCAGGTCATTGCAGACTGATGGGACCAGGGGATTTGTGAGTCACAAGGTACAAGACTGGCAACTGATAAATCAGCTGAATCTCATAGATGGCCTCTGTCTCATCAACAAGTGTTCAGTATTTATGAACAATCCTGTTGTCTAGAAATGCAAGTAGGTGATTACAAATATCTCTTAAAGCAAGTTTTTGGGAGAGTGCATCTGTTAAAGGAGGTGAAAAATGAAAAGTGAGCATGAAAAATGAAAAGTGAGCATGAAAAATGAAATGTGATGAGAGGGGCTAGAGCCTTCTTCACAGCCCCACTGAATACACACTGTTCAGTAAGTAGTCTGGGTTCAACCTGCACTTGCTGATAGCTCTCATTAAGAGTTAAACCAACTCCTTGGCCCCATACTTTAATCCTCAAATGGCAAGGATAATAACTTTGTATGATTGTTTTGCAATATGCATACTTTTTAGGCAATACAGTTCATTTAGGAGTCACCTAAACAGCAGCAGGAGCCCCTATGCAGAGACAGGTTGGCTCCAATAGCTCTGTTGCTAGACTTGCAGAACTGCCCTAAGTGTAGGAGACAACTCTCAGGTGCTCTCATCTAGCTATTTAAGGAATGCAGATGTCCTTCAGTGTCTTCTTCAAAGGACCAGCAGAACTGTCCAAGTCCAGCCTAAATGCTTTCCTTGACAATGTATCCTAAGGATGGGTGTTGGCATATATGGATGTACTGTTGGCCAGGAAGAGACACAGAAGTCCCAGGGACTTGGAGGACATTTTTTCAAAAGGTTACATCTTTTCAAAGAACTGCATTATGTATTTTAAAGAAATTCACATGAAATAAAAAGGGAGATTGTTTAACTCTTAGTTTTATAATAAACTAATGATACTGCTGAGCGAGGTAGGTTTCCTTCTGTAAAAATTAATATCTTAGCACTTAAATGATGAAAGGGGAATCACCCTCAGTACTTCCAGATTTGTGCTTTGATTTAACGAGAAATAAAAACTAGATTTTCAGCATATTTTCATACATAACTTGGTGTGCTAATAGTACCTTACCAGTCCTGTTCAGTTTAGAAGGACTAGCCGAACAAATGCCATTATCTAGGAACTGATCCAAGACAAGGAGGTGGTCCAACCACTCCTGAATGTTCTGGCAAGACTTGTTTTGAAACTTTCTGGAACCAGGGGTTTACCTGGCAGCTGAAGGGAGTAACAAATGAACATTCAGCAGTGGCTCTCCAAGTATCTCAGGCACTGCTTTACTGATGACTCTTTTTGTCAACTTCAGAGCTATCATACCATCAAAAGAAAATGGGCAATACATGGGTTTAAAATGCTGAAAGGCAACATAGAAAAAAATTGACTTCTTCCCAATCCCACACTGCAGCTTCATAGACAAATAGCACATACAGTGAACCTGCACAGGCTTCAATAGTGTCCTCGGAATACAAAGAACCACAGTCTGAACTGTGCCAGCTCTGCCTTGAGGGTAGTCCAAGGAGATGGGTTAGAAATGAATTTGCACAGTTTTTCGGCTCCAGGTCTCTGGAGATCAGCCAGGCCTTGGCATACTTGAAAGCAATTAGGGAAAACAAAACAAAACAAAGAGCAGGTCAATGTAATATTGCTGAGAGCTTGGAACAGGCCATTTATTGTCTGAATTAACCTTTCACACCATTTTTTGATAAAGTTGGTGTTGTGCTGCTGAGACAACAACATATTTTCTCTTCTTTGTGAGGAGAATCTGAGACTGAATGTTTCCTGAGGCCAGGCCAAAAACAAAGAGAAAGGAAAACAGGAATGTGTTCCTGGAGGCCAAGGTAAGAGTCAATCTGGGTCATCCTGTCTTTGAAAGACTTAAAGCACAAGCTGCTACAGTGAGGAATAAACCTGGCATTCCTTTGGGTACTGCTAGCCAACTCTGCCTGCATTTTGCTCTTTTTTGTCCATGGAAGCTAAAATCAATGTGGCAAAAGAAAGGCAAAGAACCAGGAGCTTAACTAATTACCGAGTCTCTGCTGGCAAAGCCACATTAATTCTTCTAACCCTGCACTCTCTTTAGTGGTGTTCTCCTGCTGCCACACATGAAAAATGTGAATGGCCAGAAGCCTTTTGTTACATTAGCGAAGAGGAGGCTATTGATGTGGCTGTATTAAACTGGAGGAGGAAGGGGCAAAGAGAAGTGGGTGAGGCTCTGCATTCTCATCTCCAGAAACAGTTACAATGGCAGAAGAATATCAGCTTTCAAAGACAAAGCTGAAATCTAAAGAATAAGAATTAAAATCCACAGCATTTGCTGATGAGATTTTTATGATAAAAGTACTAAGGTTTTTTTGTATATGGAGTATGCATTTTTTAGGTTTCATATAGGGTCTTTGAATGCAATTATTGGGTTGCTAGCTGGGCAATTTAAAATCAAGACATTATGTATTTCGTGCTTTGCAAAAAGTCTGAAAAACTGAAGCTCCTAGAAAGCAGCATTTTAACATTTCACCACTGGATGGAGACAGCACTCCAACTGTTGTAATTACTACTGGGACTGTAATGAAATGCTTTGCGATTAAGGGATTGAATAATTAGTGGACTGCAGCTGCAAACAGTGGAGCACCAACTAGATTTATGGCAGAAAATATATTGAAGGCACATCCCCCAGATTTGAGGTTGACCTATTTTTATGGTGAGAAAAGACAAGATTTATCTGAAAAAAATTAATTCCACATAAAGCATCAATGACACAGGCTAGCAAAAAACACAGGAAGATAAGGCAAAGCTTTTTAGGATCCTTTCAATCTTTCCCCAGGTCACAGCATATT
Source organism: Trochalopteron elliotii (assembly GCA_024734555.1). Taxonomy (NCBI): domain Eukaryota; kingdom Metazoa; phylum Chordata; class Aves; order Passeriformes; family Leiothrichidae; genus Trochalopteron; species Trochalopteron elliotii. The sequence continues at coordinate 1,989,105 of JANPWX010000064.1, read as the reverse complement.
TTTTCTGACAGGACAATCCTTCAGCTTTGTGGGTCTGGTCTAGAGGGCTTAGTGCTGCAGGTAGCAGCTGGGTTTCTCCAGCAATGGTTGCAGTGGATGTCATGTTTGCAGTGGAGAGCCTTCCCTCACTTGAAAGTAGCAGAGAGGATGTCACTGGATGAGAAGATGCAACAAAAGGAATTCCCACCAATTTGAAGGTTAGTAGGAAAATTTTCAGCGATCACTGTAGTTCAGGGGTGATAGCATAGGTGGGGGACAGCCTGCCCTATCAGGGTTAGTTTCTCTCATCAAGTATTTTAAGGCATTAATACACATTTTCTTCCCACTTTGAGCATGTGTATATGTGCGTGCAGGTTCATGTGCACGAGAGAGGGAAGGAGGAAAGCCCTGTGGTGGATTTTAGCTCAGTCCCTTATTTAATCATACTGGGCTTCTCTGTTGTTAGCAATAACTTTTGAATTTTTTTGATAATTTAAAAACAAATAAATGAATTCAAGGATAATTAAATTATTATAATTTTTGTGAAATTTGCCAGCCAGATGGGTTGGAGACTCTTGAAATACTCTGACTAACGGCTGAAGAGTGAACTCATATAGTAGAGAGTCCACTCTGGAGAGAGTTCTTATAAGCACCCCTTCCCTGGGAGAAGCTGTAATCAGAGCTTGCAATCAACCACAAGATAAGAATAACCATAGGCAACCAGACTTCATCAGTTCAATAAGCACTAGAACTTTTTCCTTAAAAGCAACAGAAAAGCTGGCCTATTCCATTACCATTTCTCCTCTGCCTCCAGGTCACTGAGTCTGTACAGAGTTTAAAAGCTGAGAATTTTCACAAATAAAAGCAGCGCCAAAGCAAATTACATCCACTGAGACTGATTTTTCATGTGTCCGCTTGTTATATCCAGGCAATGTTTTTTCCAGACAGCTGTGACATCGCACAGTGATTAGTGGGGTGAAGTTCTAGAGGGAAGGGGCATGGAAAAGGGAGGCTGAACATAAAAGGGTGTGACAGGCCTGTCACTTTTGTTCCCCAAATACAGTATTTATTGGACCAATTATATGATGATTTACATGAAAATGTCTTAATTTTTTTCTGAAACCAAGATTTCAAATGTAATTCCTTTGCCCCCAGCCAAGTCTGATGTAAATCTTCAATAATAGATTCTTAAAGCTATGTTGGTATCCTATTCCTGGGTGAAATTCTCTGCCAACTTCACCATCCAGGATGTCTAGGGAGATGTCTGGTGCTGAGACAAGAAACCTGATCAGTATGATGAGCAGAGTTCTAAACCACTACAGAGAAATGCACAGTGTTTAGGCATGACGGGGAGGTGACCTTCTGTGAGTAGGATTTGTTTGCAGTGACACAGAGGTTGGCAAGCATGTGCCTTGTTATTTACTTATTCGTGTGCTCAGCCATTGATATGTACCCACCTCATCTCTTATTTATCTGGTATGCTGCTCTTTGCAAAAAGTGGTGAATACAGAAAAGCTTGAGAACTACCTTTCCTTCACTGTATTGTGGGAGCACTCTGACTTGAAGTAGGCTTGGGCTGGAGGGAATCACCCTCAGTTTTCCTGTCCACAATACTTTTTGCTGTTTTTGAGGAAAACCCTGATGTGGGAGCTGGTCAGGAAGAGGGGGATATGCTGTTATATGGCCAGTGTGAGATTATGGACTCTGACTTTGGTCAGTGATAATAAACTGTTTCAGAGGAGAAGCCCTCTGAGGAAAGAAACATGTCAAAAAACTAACTCTGCTCTAGGTGCTTGATGTGGGAGCAGGAAAACGTACTTACTGGATGGAATTATGAGGCTAGGTTAAGACATGAGAAACAGAACAAGAAGCAGGCCAGGAACACCAGGAGCCCATGCTTATAGCAGTGATGAGCTTGGATGTGCTGTAGATACATTAGAAAAGTGGTATCCATGACTGGGGGAGGCAATACCAAAGCTAGGGCTCTAAGCAGTGAAGAGCAGCAAAAGTCAGCCCCTTGTGATGGCGAGACATGACCTGCTAAATAGCAGGGGACCTTGTGGGTGATTGTCCATGATCATTAGAATGTATCTGAAAGTTCAACGTGTGCTATGTTCCTAATCTCTCTCCCTGCTTCCTTTGTGATGGGTTGCTGGGTATGTGTGACATGACTAATCTAAAAGAGCCCTTTCTTTCTCTGTTTCATGCAGCAACTTGCAGTTCCATGGGCACCTCATAGGGTGCCACAGTGTGATCAGATATGCTGGGTTTGCTATGCAGCCTTCCAGATGAGCATGGGAATGATGTCCTGGCATGTCTCTGTGTGCTCCTCCATCACTCCCCAAGTGCCAAAAGCAGAGCTGAATGTGCTCTGAGTTGTTTGCTGTTGGATATCCCTTCATGCCAGGCAAGCACCTCAAACCTTCCCTCTGACAACTGACTTTGCAACTGCGTAGAGCCAATACTCGTGCCTAATCCATGCAGAGAAGAGCATGTACTTACATCTAGGTATGATTTCTTTGCTTATCGATCTCTGTGCTCTAACACTCTTCCCCAGTGCCACAGGAAGGCTTATGGGAGTTTCTCTCCTCATAAGGAAACTTCAGAGGCTGTGTCCATTAGATCATATTAATTTGCCATTCACTGCTCTTTCTCCTGCTGTAGAATTGCAAGTAAATGCTTGAGAAGGAGGAATTTGTTACTAGCATTTCTATCTCATACAGGATGAGTGGGATTTCAAATCAATATCTGGTTCCTTCTCAGCTTCTTCTTCCTCCAGCCTGGCCCATTTCCATCAATCATGAAAAGCTTCCCACTCTCAGCAAATGATCACTCCACATGATTAATCACTCAGATCACAGCCATAAAGAGATCCGCCAGTCCCATAACTCCAAAACCATCTCAACCAGGCAGCATGCCAGATTGATTAAGAAGCTTGCTATGGCAAATAGGAAAATCATTGATATTTGGTGCTGGGAAAAAAGCCCCACAACAAACAAACCAACAAATTTTCACACAGAAAGGTGACCACAAGTTTACTGAGAGCCTAGGATGTATTCACATTTATGAATAGCTAAAGTACCGTGTGTTTGCACTGCCAGAGCAGTTATACCAAATACCTTTTCTGTTCATATCCTCTATGGGACCCAGCTCAGTTCTCTCTGTCATGGAAAGGGAGACAGGAACACCAGGAACACCCAGTAATACTTACTAACTTACTGCTTAAAGCATTGCAAGCATTAGGGTAGTTCCCACTGATGACATCCAGGGATTTTATATAATTAAATTCCCTCTGGCCTTGTCTTACACTGGGTCTTTGTTTATTAATTGAATTGCTTCAGCAGTTTTCTGCATGATGAATGATGAGAACATAAACCTGGCCATGTCTAGCGTCCTGTGTGACATACTAACAGCAGGACAAGGTTCTTGAGAGCCTCTATGACCCAGCAGTGGTGAATCTGAAAGCACAAAGGGTAAGGGAACTATGTGAATATCTCTGAGAATCCAGATAATCCGTTTAATACAGAAAGGAGTGAATATGTAGTTTTGTTTCAATTTGAGTCAGCAATCTAGTTGTGATTCTAGTTTTAAACAAATCCTGAAGCTTACATAGCACATTTTGGGTTGACCTAGAATCTCCAAAGTAATTGTCCCTTGAATTTGCCCTAGATACTGGAAAGTCTTGAACTACCAAAGTGTTTTTCCTGAACCTCATTTTTCTCTGACTTGGAAGATTTGCAAGAAAATATGATTCAACCATTTTGAAAATTTGTGAGAAAAGTTTAAATAGGTTGATAACAAATTCTGGAATTTTCTTTTGTAAGGAAGTAAGTGGCAGTGTAAAAATATATAGCCCAAAGCAAACAGGTGGGATTTTCTTTTGTTTTCCCCTAGGGTGGTCACCAACTTCCCTTTAAAATAAAGGACTTAAAGTGAAAGTGTAGATAAATCTTGAACTGTGCCTAAAGAACAGCATATATAAAAAGAACCATGAAGATTATTGTACTGTTTCAATCTTGCTCAGAGCAAATCCCCATGTTTTTCATGAACCTATTAAATGTTTCATTTACAGTTAAATATGCCTCTACTCACATATAAAATGTTGAACCCATAGGGGGTTTTCTCTACTTTATCTAAAACTATGCCACTATCTTGTGTGATGTATGATTTGTACTCATATCCTGTTTGCTTGCTTTATGTTGTTCCATTTCACGGGTTGTCACTACCTCCTGCTGTTGTGAGGACAATGCAAAAACCAGTAGCGTGTGTGTGAGTCGGGTGTGTGGGAACAGACCCACCCACAATGTGATTGTGAAGTGTCTAGTATTTTGATGATAACTAACTTCTAGGACGTATCTCTCTCCAGTGAAGATGGATGTTCCATAGAATACTGTGGGAAGAGGCAAAAAGAGTCAGGTGGGCTCAGCACACACAGGAAGCTCTGGGACTGCCACAAGAAGAGATCAGGCTGGGCATGATGTTGCCTACCTTACAGACCCTCTTTGTGTAGGCTTTCTGCTAACAGGAGATAATGACAGCCATTCCCAGGGTAGACAGTGAAGAGTACTTCAGGAATGCAACAGCTGTGGAATGTTATTTCCTGATTAGTGCTCTTCAATAACCCAGAGAGATTTGTAGCAGAATATTATGGTTTCTACTTGTCATTCAAAGTTATGGCAGTATCACTGCAAAGGAGGAAAAGTTCCTGGTGTGTTAGCAACCTCTATTTCTGGTGCAGGAACAGAAATTAAACTATTGCCCTGGCCAGTCATTCTGCCATTGCCCAGGCATGTTTGTATTCAAAGAGTTCCAGGCTGATAATATGAGACATGAAGATCTCCTTTGATGGTCAAGCTGCTGAAGCCCACTCAGAAATGAGTCACTGGTGAAAAACTACCTTTGAGCAATTTTCAACTGCCATTCACAAAGTCAAGCACTCCACTCTGCTCAAGTTCCAATTAGCCAAAGCCAGGTAGGTATTCTCGGGGAGCTACATACAGAGCATACAAATACAGGGAAAACTTCCTGATGTGCCATACACAAAACAGAAGTAGAACACAATAGTGCTGTAGGGAATGTTTCTTATCTCATCCTGCTTTCTTTTGCACTCTGTGTTTCATATGTTATCATGTGAAATTAGTTCCTAAATAATGACAGTAACACTCAGTTTAATTCAGTGATTTTTCTTTACAGAGCAGTAATTAAGATTCCGCATTGTATGTGTTATTGCTAATTTTGGAAACATAGCTACCTCATTGAGGACTGCAATGTAAGTGGTACCAATATATCCCTGTGGTCTCTATAAATCCAATTTAAAAGGCAGATAAACAAAATTTGCAAAGCACTAGTTTTTCTATTGGCAGTACTGTGTTCCCGTCCCATAATATATACAGTATGTCATTGTAAATGTGTCTGAACAATATACATACACATGTGTGTGTGTACACATTCTGTCCTACATATGCAGATATGTAGCAGCTTCCTCTTGGTATTCTTTAATGAGTCACAGACACACAGAATGTAATAATCAGGCTTGGAAGAAACAATTGCAGTTCTTTCCCTTTGCAACAGGAGGTTACAATCCTCAGTGCAGAATGTGTGTGCTATTAACCCGATGCCTTAGAATATATCAGAATGGTTTCCCATGTGAAAATGCTGACAGGAATATTTGCTTTTATCATTTTTGTGCAGGATCTAATAATGCAGATTGAAAGACCAGTCTAGAGAGAAGGTCACATGGTTTACTTCTTCATACTAATTATGTCTATTTAATTTTTGCCCTGTCTTACCTCTTTTCCTCTATTCACATCTCTCTATTATATACAGGACAGAGCAAGATCTCCCTTTTGAACTTTTGTAGAGGGCCTACTGCCATGGAGCTGACATTAGAGCTTTTATGTTAAAGTAAACCTCTGTCTTTTAACAATTTAACAGTGAGACAAGGTGACACGATCAGCACCAGAGAAGTGTTGGCTTTAGAGTAAGCTTGGATCAAGGGGCAGCTGAAGTCATTCAATTGCATATCTCATCCTGAAAAGGTGAAGTGAGACCTCAAGGGAGGAATTGCCATCCTACCTGTAGGCCACACAAACAGTTTCCATCACCACAGTTCTCCAGTGTGCATGATATTTGCCATACAAAATTTTGAGTCTGCCATAATGGCCTGGCTGGGACAAGTTGGATGGTTGCTCCTGTTTTCAGAAGGAAAAGGGAGAACTGTAGTGGGCTGTGCTACGAGACAGAGACTGTGCCTTGTGCCTTCCAGGGAAAAAGTTCCCAGATGCAGCTCAACAGGAGCATCTGCTAAAATCAGAAAAAAGAGCCCAACTTTTCTGAGGCCTCTCAGTTTACAGGGACTTGAGAGAAGCTGATAAAAGCACAGAAGAAAATTGCATGAAGAAGCAAATAAGCAATATTTTGTCTCTTTATTCCTAGTGGAACTAAAGCCCATTTTTTTCTCCTGATACTGTGGTACTGCTTACAATTATCAGTTTCCACTCTAATAATCAAATGATTTCTTTGCAAAATGAGTTACTTCTCAAATAATTTGTATCCATTACTCATGTATGTATTGATATTTTCCATTAATTTCTTCTAAAAAAATTGTCTGAGAAGCCATACCAACTATGGAGTATAATCTTGGAACAATGTTTTGACTAATTTAATATTTACATAGGGAAAATTTTTAAAAGTTTCAAAATGCCCATATAAAAGCTGTATTATATGCTGTATTATAAACTTAGCCAAAGGCAAGCTATTTTATGTGATAATTACCACGATAGACAGATAGCACACCATGAATAGAGACTACTTTTGACAAGTCTAAAAACCACTGTTAGGAACAACGTTTGAAATTATACAGATTGAATCCTACACGAGCCAGCTTCTATGCTCCAAGCACTGAAATGAGAATTATACAGATCAAAATCTGATGAATAGGAGGATATAACCTCACTGATATCATTACATCTATAAAAAACGGTCTGTAATTAGAAGGGATTGATGCTGTGGGCATGTTGTTGTCAGGAAATATACAATTATCCTTATTCTGAAGTTATGGCAATTTTTATTTTAAGTGTATTGTCTGACTTAGAATTGTCAGTCTGTGCAATGTACATCAGTAGACAAATGGTGTACACTACACTGAACATCATCTGCAGTAAGACAACTGCTCCCATCTGTATCCTTTCAAAACTAGGCTGCATGGGATGTGGTTGCATATCTGTAGATTTTGATGTGTTTGGTCTTTTTTTACGTATGTGGAACTGTTAAGTGGGGTTGCCAGACACATTTGCCTAAAAGTAAGAATTGAGAAAGAAGACTTTATTTGAAGAAGACTGTGGAACTGGAAATTGCAAATTGCATTCACTGCTGAAGGCCTGCACCCTTCCTTGATGTGCTAAAATATCTGAATTCCATCATGGTTCACTTTCAGCTTTACATCTCACATTACCTTTTATTCTGTTTGGTGTCTAAGAACACAAGCTGCCTAATTAAGTGTCACTTTCTATTGAAGTCAGGTTTTGAATTTCTTGCCTTTGAAAGGATACCAAGAAGAAGTTATTTTCCTACCTTTCCAGGAGACAGCATTTTTGCTCATCAGCTCTCTACTTGCTGAATAAGTGATCCAACATTAAAAAGAAAAATTGCCACTGGTGAACATAAATAGAACTTTAAAACATCCTGGGGTTTAGTTTTTTTCTTTTTTTATGTTGCTTTTCATTTCATTGAACAACATTTGGAATGCCTCTTTGTAAACATCAAATACTAATTTGTGACCCAAGTTTGTTATTCTTTTTCAAGTCATGCTTGCTTTTCTTTCTTTCTTTCTTTCTTTCTTTCTTTCTTTCTTTCTTTCTTTCTTTCTTTCTTTCTTTCTTTCTTTCTTTCTTCCTTCCATGGCCGTCA
>JANPWX010000064.1:1841027-1980829 GCA_024734555.1 Trochalopteron elliotii | reverse complement strand
TTCCTTCCTTCCGTCCTTCCTTCCTTCCTTCCTTCCTTCCTTCCTTCCTTCCTTCCTTCCTTCCTTCCTTCCTTCCTTCCTTCCTTCCTCTCTTCTTTCTTTTTCTTTTCTCTTGGTTTTTTCTTTTCCTTTTTTTCCTCTTTTGTTTTTTTCCTTTTTTCCCCTGTGTATGTGCAGAAATTATTATAGAAAAAGAAGCATCAATACAGCAGAGTTCTAATAAAAATGAATTTGTCTTGGTTCAGGTTAAACTGTTGACAAATCAGCCTAATATATTCTTTAGGTAAAGAGACAGAATACAGAGACAAGAACAAAGAGAGAAACCTTCGTGGTCTTGAGACTATTTGTATAGAGTAAGATTCTGCTAGGTTGGGGTCAGATCTGTGATCAGTTAATGTATGATTTCACAGGGTGGTAGAATCACTGAGATTGGAGGAAGGCACCTCTTGGAGATCACCTAGTCCAACAACTACTCAGTTCAGGGGCAGTTATTTTGGTTGGGTTTTGAGTAGATCCAACAAGGGAGGGTGCACCACCTGTTTAGATGCCCTCACAGTAGAAGGTTTTTATCTATATTTATATGGAATTTCCTCTATTTCCCTTTGTGTCCATTGCCTCTCATCCTGTCACTGAGCACCAGGGTTGATGTCCTGGGCTCCATTTTCTTTGCTGCCCCAATCAGGTATTTATACACATGGAGAGGGTCTCCCTGTGCCTTCTCCAGGATGAGAAGCCCCATCGCTGTCAGCCTCTCAATATATGTCAGCTGCTGCAAATCCTTTGTCATCTCCTTGGCCCTTTGCTAGGCTCACTTCAGTAGCTCCATGTCTGTCTTGCAGTGGGGAGCCCAGAATTGGGTCCAACACTCCGGGTGTGTCTCACCAACTCTCAATAGAGGGGAAGGATGACTGCCTTCAGTCTGCTGGCAATGCTTCTTTTAATGCAGCCTCAGATGCTCTTGGCCCTCTTCTGCTGCAAGGGTGCAGTGCTGCCTGATGTTCCATTTTGTGCCTGCCAGGACTTTCAGGTCCTTTCCTGTAAAGCTGCTTTTCAGCTGGTTGGTGTCTAGCCTGTAATGTTGCCTGGGTTTTTTTCTTCCCAGGTAGAGGATTTTGCACTTTCCTTTGCTGAACTTCACAGAAATCCTGTTAGCTCACTTCAAAGGGAGATGTTCAACCTTCACTCTGCTTTCAAATGGTAAAATTGATCATCAAGGTAAAGAACCCTCAAACACTCTCAAATGAAAATGTGTTGCTCCTGACAAAGGAGGATTAAAAAGTAAACAGGGAAATGCAACCCATTTCTTTAGATATAATAGGATTTACCACATGTACTTTCATTCCTAGTGTTAAACTTTATTGAAATAAATCCCATTATACTTAATAACTGTACAGATTAGAGAGTCTTCTAAAAGTGACTGATCAGTATTAAAAAGCACAATTTGAATACCTTATGTGTCTATGCTGAATCTGAAAATTGAATAAATAATAAGCATTCTTTAAAAGGATTTTTCTGTGATCAGCACTCAGTGTCTCTTGTTGAAAAAAAATACCTTATTTTTTTTCAGTGTAAGGGAAGTGGAAAAAGAGGTTACTGTCTACATTATTATTTCAAGACTTAGGAAAGAAGGCTGAATAAATAAGCCCTGTGGAGAATCAACTAAGAAGATTATTTTGCTGTATGAATATCTGGGTTGTTATAATTTGCACAGTGTCTTAAGACAAATAACTAGAAAAGTAGTATAAAACTGCTAGGTTGAATCACAGGAGATGTCTTATAAAATATGTTTGAAATCAGTGTGAAGGGCACGCAAGAAAAAGTAGCCTCAACATGTATTTTTTGTGTAATAAGAATAGGCAATGCAGCATATGCAATACATTACTACTCACCTGCACTTCTCTTAGTAGCACCCCTACAACTCCAGTGGCTTCAATAACAATTTAGATATAATTTCAGAAATATCAAACCCTTCAGCTTTTTGATTACCTTTTCAAATTTAATGTAACTCTCTTTTCTTGTTCCTGTCATAAGGCTGTAAATCCTGGGGTTTTTCTGTATACTCATCCAGCCTCACTGAAAAGGACTGATAGCAGAATCTGTCCCCAGGTATTTTGTACATTCAGTTGCTGTGTTTCATTTGTAACTACTACTTACAGAATTTACCTTAGTGTAATACTGGTTTACATCAAGAAAAAAGTGAAAATCTTACCACTGAAATCTACAGAGAAAATGTGCAGACAGGATGCTTTATTAGGAACCATTGCACACCAAAAATTAAACAAAAAGAAGTGAATTGGAATTACATCAGTGTCTTACCCCGCCACATCATCTTTTATTCAGTGACTAGTGGACACTAAAGAGATTGCAGGCTAATGAACACATGTCTTAAGGTGCTTTTTTCTGACTGCATGGAAATTGAATACAAAGAAGGCAACAGTGACCTAGGAGGAGAATGTGGACTGGTTTGAATTGATTTAGCACTATGAAAGTCAGTAAGAACTATAAAAACCTGAGAATAAATACCATGAATATTATTCCCTACCTCTCCCCCCAAGTCTTTCAATAGTGTGGCTTTCTGTTAAGGAAACTGAATTTAACACTGTGTGTGTTAAGGCAGACATGCAGGCACTCATTTTGCATAAGAAAGATTCTCTATTTTTTTCTGTGTCTCTGTTCTGTTCCTTATAATAAGTAGTAAAAAGCCTGCTGGGCTGACATATATTCAAAATGTATCATATCTGCCACCTTCAATTTTGAATGTAATTTTTTTTGTGAATTTACAGTGTAGTTTTCTCATTCAGGGACATTTAGAGGGTGAAAACAGACCAATGGCTACATAGTGTGCAATGATATCCAGGCAAGGACAATGCAAAAATTTAATAAAAATGGAGAAGCTAAAATATTGAAAAACTAAACAGAAGGCTTTATTGATGCACGTGCTGAATACTACATCTCTAGGAAGAGCAGTCATAGAAATCTCAGCACATAATTAAAATTATGACCTGATTGGCATAGCAGAGGCTTTAGGGAATAACTCACACAACTGCAGTATTGATATACCAGGCTAGAGCTGGCTCGAGAAGTTTGGGTTGATAAAAGGAGGAAAATATATTGCTTTATAATTAAGAACATATAGACAGAGGAGACAGAGATATAAAAAAACACCAGTGAAAGTATGTTAACAATGAAAAGAAGAGAATATTGGACAACAGTCTTTGCAAGGGTCAACCGTGGTGACAATTTTAAAGAGGTAAAGCAGTTGGTCCTATTTTTTCTAAAACTAAATTTCCTCTGAAAAGTAAGGGCTGCACATCTCTTCATGAAGGCGGCTGGATATGCAGGTTGTTTCTGCTCTGCTAGCAGAAAAGCCTTCCAGAAAGCGTGAGAGCCCAAATTTATTTTGAATTGTACAGCTTTGAGATGGTGGAGCACATACTTCTAGGTTGGAAACTTGGAATATCTTTTTTTCCTTCTTTTCAGACACAGGAACCCCTCATGCTGTGCATGTTCTTGCAATGCTATCAGGTGATGTGTATCAGCAGTGAGGCTATCTTGGGTCCAAGGAGCTCTGGCAAACAGCAGCTAAAAAGGCATTCCCTACTGACCCCTGGGATCCAATGCTGTAGGAGCATCAGAAACTCAGTCTGCTTAGCTGTAGTTTTAACCAAACCATTTGAAAAGCTTTTTCTGTATGCTGAAAGCACTTTCTTGACAATGCACTGAACTTGAAAGAAAGTAATTAAAACTCATTATTCTTGATTATGAATAACAGACAAAAAATGAAACGGAAATTTAAAGATGAAAGGCATGATTTGTTGGAAAGAAAGGAGAAAGCATAAAAAATAAAGATAATAGACAGACTTTAAAAAGCCAAGTCATAATCTTTCTGCAGATGGAAGGTCAAAAAAAATTTCAAGAGAGCTAGCAGCCTCAGAAAAGAAAGAAATGTGTGCAATATCTGTGCAAAGGAAGGATAAGAAAAAAAACTTCAGTAAACATGAATACTTGCCAGGCCTGAACAAAATGTTGAATTGACAATCTGGTGTTGGGGATGAGAAGGCCTATGTGCACAGCACCAGGAGTGCAAGAACTGACACACAAGTAAAGGGGTCTAAACTGTAACAGAAATACATTTTATAAGTACACTGATAGTGAAGAGCAGACCACGTAATAATCAACACCCCTTCCCCCAAAGTCAGCTAATTGCAGATCATACTAAAAAAGTAGAAAAAGTTTCATATTCAGCCCTGTACTGGCCATTGAGTGTTCATTGATCAAATGGTTAATACCATTGGCACCAGTGACAGAAGGTCCAGAATAACAGACTGCTTGAAAAGAATATGTTTGAATATTTGGATAGTTTACTGAATGGCCTTGAAACTTCTTCAAGAGTTCTTCCAGAACAAACAGAAAAAATGTCAGTGCCATTAACTATTATTCTGTAAATTATTCAGAAATGATGTCATTCCAGACAGGGCAAACGTATTACCTGTCCTTAGACATAGTAAAAAAAAGAGAGGAAATTACAGACCAGTCAGCTCAGCCCTGATGTCTATAGTGGTGGCAGAAGAAATAATCAAAAAGCTTTCAAAATAGCTAAATGACAAATAATAGCCAGAATAGATTTGGGAGGAAAAAAAAAAAAGTCATATCAACTAAATTTCTTTCTATGAATAATAGCAGTCTTTTCAGATAGAGAAAAAAAAACCAAACTGACTTTAGTAAGCTGGTTTGTTCTCTGTCATATATATTTTGTTCCACTAAAAAAACCCTAGGCAAAACTACCTTGATGAAATTACTGTGACATGAAAAAAGGGACTGGGGAGCTCTTCTCACAAAATGCATCCAAAAGTTCCTGGTCAAAGTGAGAAAATATTTCAAATTATGTTCTAAATACATTTTTCAGTGTCAGTCACTCCTTGCATCAAAGACCTTATGAAATAGCTTATTTATTTCATCTGGGGATGGTAAAATGGAGGCAGTTTGAAGAACTAGGGTGGACAGTATTTAGAATTCAGAATAACTGGCAGAAGTATACATTGTCTTAAAAATACCAAACATATGACTTGATGTGATAAATGTAATAAGGCTAGGACAGGGCTAAAAGAACACAAAATGTGGCCTGCGAGAGAAGAGCGGAGAAGGCAGAGAAGAAATGGCAACATGGTAACACTCCCCAAATGTGCAAAGGAAAAAGGAATGGATGGTCTCCATACATGTGAATATGAAGAAGAAATGTGGTGGTTTATAAGTGGTAGAAAGGGTGTTTCTGGATGCACATCAGGGTAAAATACCTCTAATTAGCCTTGTTAATCAGTGGTCCTCTGTAGTAAGAGGATATTGGATGCTGCAAGCTTTCTCTGCAAATATGAGTTAGAAACACAGTGTGGTTACCTTGCCTTGACATGGTCTAGACAACCCCTGGGGGTATCTTTCACATCTGTTTTGCATTAGAGAACGATTATTAACTGCTACCAAACTGTAGTTTCATTCTGTTGGAGGACCAATAATTTTTTTGTAAGAGAGATAAGCATTCAATTTGTTTTACAAGATGTGAAGCCTTCTTTTCTGCATCTTTTCTTCCATAGCTTTTACTAAAACAATGATATTACCTGTAGAAAAAGAACAAGAGCAAAACAACACCTGAGAGGTATTTAAAATATCCTTAAAAACATTTAAATTATTTCCCTGTATTGATATTAGTCACTTGATCTAGGAAAACAAGCACTGCAGGTTGTATTGAAAGTGAAGGAAACTGTGGTGTAAAGTTTCTGTGTGTGACCCTCTGTTGGGGTAGCATGTTTAGTCCTCTGAAATCTAAAGCTAGTTGATGGAAAATGTATGGATTGACTGGGAACAGGCAGCTGCTGGGCTCAGCTGGTGAGAAGGTGGAGCAAGAACATGTGGGTGGAGGGCAAGACACGAGGGACTGTGCTTTGCCTCCTGGGGCATGAGCCCCGTGCCAGAGATCTGTTCTGTTTAATTTTGACTATAAGCTTGCTGGTTGGGGCTTATGGGCTCATGGGCATGGCAAGGGACACTCTGCCCTTCCTGCAGCCACCCTGCTGTGGGGTTGAGAGCACCACAGAAGCTGTGCTTAAGGACAAAGTCAGGGGAGAGATAGCTGGGAGCCTGCAGCACTGCTGAGCAGGTTAGAGAACAAGATGTTGGTGAGAATGATGTAGGGAGAAGTTTAGAGTACAGAGGATAGGCTGGATGACCCAAGCTTGTCTTTTCGGATGTAAAATACCAAGTAGCAACAAAAATAACCAGCCAGGAAAACTTTGTTATTACTGTTTGTGGTCAGGATTCTCCTTTGAGGTCTGTTGTAGGCAGTTTTGACTGACAGTCTGTACCTCTTGAATAGGCTGAACTCTCAGCAGCATTCACTTGCTTCAGGTATATCAGGTAGCAGAATTTGCTGAAAATCATGTTGTAGTAGGAAAAAGAAAACCAAAATGACATCTCTGGTTTGCTTTAGGTCAATAAATTAAACTTTTTTTCAGAGATAAATTTTGTCAAGGTAAAGTATGAAAAGACCCTTTCAGAGGATTATTTAAAAAAATGTACAAACATTGATTTTATTTACCATGGAACTAATTTACACATTATCTATAATTTTAAGAATCATAGCACTGTGGATAATAGATATGTTTACTATGTTTTGGTGGCTGCATTAGAATACAATGAATATTGTAATCTCTGGAGTCAAACTGTGCTTCTTTCCACTAATACCATAATAAAGTAACTTCTGTTGAGTAAATGCCTGTACAAAAATCTTACCCTTTTTGTATTTTCTTTACAGATTTTTTTGTTGCTTAAAGTGAGCAAATAGTTTCAGAAAGAAATATGCTTCTCTCTACTAGAGATTAAGATAAAGGAGTTACATGAGACTGAGAGAACGGGAGATAAAATGCAGGGGTGGCAGCCATGTGTCAGCAATCATGAAAGAATGGTTTAGTTACTCTGTTTCTTTGGATGTTTCGATTCTTGTTATTTAGATGCACTTTACTACGTTTAGCTGCCATTGAAAACAATAAGGTTCTGTGATGAGCTTTTATGATAAACATCCTTTAAACATCTTTTCTTGAATGTCTGCATGAGAACACCTGAACATCTGCTGCAGATGATGAAATAAAATTAACTAAAGTTCCATGTAATTTCCTGCTTTCCAGGCTGCCCTGTCCAACTCAACAGCTTTGCCAGAAGCAAGGCTTAGAAAAATTCAGAGCAGCTGAATATATTTCAGACCTCTGTCATTTGTCACACTGCTCATATTCTGTGCCTTTATTTGGTTTCAAAGACCTGAAATTTCACTGGGTTTTGGGGTTTTATTAAAAAATTTAAAAATTTTAAAAATTATTTAAAAATTATTATTATTTTAAAAACTATTATTATTTTAAAATTATTTTAAAAATGGATAAAATAGTGTTTTAAACATTCTGCATGAAGACAAACATTTTGCTTGGTGACGTTGTCTGATCTAGTCAGCTGCATTAAGGTGTTGGAGGGCTAAATGTCCTAAGTGGCCAGCAGGCAGAAGAGAAAATTAAAACTCTGCTTGAGGTCTTTTGCTATCGTGTCAAGGGTGAAATGAAGTGCCTATTAAGCTGAAGAGAGTGTCAGCAGCCTGAGCCTTGCAGGCTCTGGGGCTGTAGGGTAGGCACATCTCCCTGCGCAGCAGAAGGAAAGCGAGCAGTGCTGTGTTGGCTGTGCAAGCCTTCATCTGTCTGGCGTTACCTTACACATGGGCACTGGGGAAAGGCAGCTGAAGACAAGCCAGCTGCGGGCAGCAGGGTCGGCTGGTCACCCAGCACAGACTTGTTTCTGTCAGCCCTGACTGCAGAGTCGTGGCTGATGTTGTGTTAGTTAACATATTCCCTCAAGCCTTGTTCTCCTACAGCTCATTAGGCACTCTGCAGCTTTTAGTATTGACTGAGATTTGTGCATCCACAGTTTGTAATGTGCCTTTTTTTTTTTCCTAGGTCAGCTCTGTAAAAGGATTTCGTGTCATCTTTCACTTGCTTGTGCAGATACCTTTAAATTACCCTAGTACACACAGATTATACATCTGTCACACCCTCGCTTTTATTTTTAAAGACTGTATTTAATTTTAAAAAAGGCACCAATTTTTCCATAAAATGGTCAGGATAGAAAATTTTCCACCTGTGGAACAGGGAAGAAAAAAATAGATACTGAATTCTTTGACAGATTGTTTCAAGATAACGGCCTAATCTCAAGTAAGGTGAAATAATTTCAAGTATCCAGCCTGGAAGGAATTAAATCCCTGCAGAGCTCATTTGCATCTGGACATTATGGCTTCAGAAAACATTTTTGATAGCAAATGTCCCTCCTTTTGCTTTCGTTCAAGAAAAATCCTGTTTTAATCCTGCAGTAGCTTTAAAATGATGGAAGTCAATAAGTCCTCACTGTATTACTTTCTAGTTGGTATGGTAGAGACCAATTTCATTGCTCATTTGGAAAAATTAGATGAACACCTGATAAACATTAGATGACCATTAGATGAACACTTCATTTCTGATAGAAAAGCAGAAGATTTCAAAAAAACCCACAATTTCAGAACATGTTTGGAGTTCAGTTAGTTTGTGTAGCAGGTAGACCATTTTGGAAAGAAAAGGAAAAAGGAGAAAGGTGATATTTACATCTTTGAAAGAGAGAAAATTATCAGGCGACAGATCATATTATGTGTGGTACAAATGCTAGCTCTGCTTAGGCCATGTTTTCTGTTTCCAGTAAAATTATGATTTTTAGCTGTTATGCTCATTTTTTGCAGGTATTTTGTGGGCTTTCCCTATAATACAGAGCTGAGGATTAAAGAGAGGATGATTATTCTGTGAAAGATGTTCATCCATTGGCAACTACCAAATCCTTTATAGATTGTCTGGATGAGTCCATTCTGCTGTGAAGTGTTTGCTCAGTTTCCCTGATAAATTACCCTGAGAGCGTCTGATGTGCTGGCTGAAGAATACAGCATGCCTGGATGTGCAAGAGCAAGTCTGGCAGGTTATTTAGGGTAATACTTTGGGTTTGCTCATGGATATCAGAATCTAGGCACGTGCATATGTCAGTTTTATGTCTGTCATCAAGCAGCCTTTGCCAGCAACAGGCAGGCCTTACAGTCTGTGTCAGGGGTAGGAACCTCCCTGTGCAAAGGGACACATTGGACTGCATTTGCTCATTGAGAGCTGCAGGGCTGAAGTTTGGCCCCAGTGGTTTAACAGTATGAATTTCATGAGGGCTCCTGGGGACAGGAATTCCTGGTTGGGGGGCCTGCCAACCTACCTTTGCAGGCAGGATGTGCAGGAGCCTCTTCTGAGCATGGATCAATTCTTCTCCAGGAAACTCAGTGTCAATCAATGTCAAGTGAAATAGGAGCAGGCTGTAGCCCAAAATTGCCATGCTGTATTGATCTGGTTTTTTTCCCCAAAGTATAGTCAAGAAGAGCCATGAAGAGGTCAGGTGGCACTGGCAAAATGTGACAACCACAGCTGAAAGAGCAGGACATGCCTGTAACTTGAAGGCATATTTATACTTAATATTAATAAACAATGATCCATCAGTAGATATAACTACAGCTAATAACTGCTGTGCTGTTTGGGATAATTACTTCAAGCTGATGCATCTCTGACCATGCTAGGCAGTTTTTATTTAGAGCACATTTTAGCTAGATTCAGATATTAGTTGTCACAAAGATGTGAGGAAGTAGAAACAAAGATTGTGGGGACTAAGTTTAAATTTATCATAGACCTAGGCTCCTGAAGAGGTTTTTGGCACCTGTTAAGTCACTTGATCTCTGAGAACTGCAGGTGCCCTCAGAGTGCTCTGGTTACGTGCACATATCAGGGCCCATGGGATGCCTTGGTCATGCCAAGATTTCTGAGGCCCCTGGACTGCTTCTAAACATCAAACCTTGCCTGCTCTCGTCTACTTTTCCAAATTATTGGCAATAATCTCTCAGCTCCTCTTTCTCCAGCGAACTGCTGTGGGAGGATAAATAGAGGAGGAAGCGGATTTAAAGATGTGAAATATGAATGACTGCCTTTCCCCACTGCTCATATAGCAGCTCTCTTCCTCTGCAAGGCAAAGTAAAATATGCTGTTGTTGCAGTGCATGTTTTAGGTTTTTACATTAGTATTTGTATTTTGTTATTTGCCTGTACTTGGTTTGTTCCGTTCCAAAATACGCCCCTACCCCTACACCTGGTTTCCCCCTGATGTAACCCCACCCCCTTCCCTTTCTCCCATTGGGCTGAAGTTTCTTCCCTGCCCAGGCTCATCCCTGAGTACTTAAGAGAGAAACTGAGGCCAAGCACATGTTCTGGCTTCTGGTCCCGGCTCTGCTCTGCACGTGGCTGGGCCACGAGAAATAAACACCTTTCCCAACCCAAGCCAGAGCCCACTCTTCATTTCCAAGCCTATCCACGCTTCATCGAGCTATTTGGAGGACCCACAAACTGCTGTAGATTGGTCTGGGGAACTGCTGGCCGGCAAGCAAACCTCATGGAGACCCCCGAAATTTATATGCTGTGAAACATCTGCCCCTATCAGCCTGGCACTTTAGTGTCTGAATGGAGCATCAGAATGTCTGAATAAGTATTAGGCCCCATAGATAGGTCACTAGTTGATTTGGGTGTTGATTCTTAATTTTACGTGGGTAGATCAGTTTGAATCTGTTATATCATGAGAATATCAGGCACCACTCACTTCATTATGGCAATTTTCCCCAATTGTTACTGTCTAGGATTTTCCCTCTCTCATTCACAGAGACCACGATCAAAGAAAAGGCCCTCAAAGAACTCTTGAGCCCTCTCTAGCTCTTTCTCAGACATGTGCATACAAAACACAGTGAACACCTAATCTGTCGTAACTGGACTCTATGGATTGAAATGTGTACAGCAGAAGGGATATGTCCCCAAAGCCCCTCCTGGTGGACTGTTATACCATCATCAATTTGCTTATGTGGGAGAAATTCCCTTGAAAATCCTGGAACAAAAACTTCTTTTTTGCTCTAGTGTGGTAATTCTGGTGACTGGGAGTCTGAGCTGTCCTGGAACAGATGGAGCTGGGTGTGTCATCTCTTGAAGAAGGAGTAAATAGACAAACAAGGGATCTGGGGTTGAAGAAAATGTGTGACAGAACCAGCTACAAGGATAACTTCCACTCATACATTGAAGTACGCTCAATAGTTAATAGCTTTTCCAAAGGTGTGTGGACTCTAGGGAAGTGTGAACCCTAGGGATGCTTAAGCAGAAATGAGACCTGGCATACTATGAGAGAACCAGGCTGTCAAACATGTTTACATTGAAACTTCAGGACAAGCTGGGGTCCCTCCCTGTCTCTAAGTGCAGCAGGGCTTTTTCTGATTTCACATACACCCACCACATTGACTCAGCTGGGATGTGACTCATGAGAATGGACTGGAAATGGGCTGATGAAGCTGATAATACTCTATGGGGATGCAAGACACTGGGGATGTTATGGATTTAGCTATTGAAGGGCTGAGCTGACCCTGCTCCAGGAAGAGAAATTAGCAAGCAGATTAAGAAGCCTTTTCAGAGTGAAGCTGTTGGCCTGTGCCCATCTACCTCACTAGCTTAAGCTGTTTATGAGCTTCAACTCTTTTTCACATGCAATGAATAAGGGTATAAGTTGCATGGATACACTGGCCTTGGCTTTTGATCTCCAGTAGTGCAGTGAAGGTCCCATGTGGGATTATTTGTAGAATATATATGAATAAAACTGAAAGCAATATGAATGGGGTAGACATTGGTTTTGCTCAGTTCAGAGCTGCAGTGACTTCTGACTTCTGGCACTTACCACATGGACATGACAAAACACCATAAGGTGACATTGTTCTGTGATAGAAGAGATGGCACCTTTTAGACTTGGTACCAGTGCAATAGTTCCATTCATGTAAGAATGGATATTCATAGGATGAAGGGGCTGAGCTGAGTCCAGTATTTCTGACAGAATAATGTTCATGAAAGCCCTGTACTGTAACTAGAGACTTCAATGTTAAGAAATTATTGATTCTTCATAGGGCAGACAACATGTGTAATAAAAGAAAACAGCATTAGCTGTAGTGCCTGGATATAGGAACATTCAGAACGTTTAACAAGATGTTCCAGGTTGTGCTATATAAATAATTTACATGGCTTTCCCTTGGCACACAGTGTCCATGTTGAACATGACTCAAGGCCAAAAGCAGCTGTTACAGGGTTTGATTTTGGGGCATGCTGAAAGATGGAGTACTTCAGTAGCCCTGGCGCAAAATCGAATGAATTACTTGAACCTAATGACATAAATTCTTGTACTGTGGAAGAGATTATTTTTACCTAGGATTGTTTGGGCTTTATTACTTCATCAGTATTTCAGAACTCTGTTATAAAACAATCAAAATCTCGAAATAAAATGTTACTCCAGTGATTTGAAACCTCAAACAGAAATCACTAGAATGAATTTGTAGGACTAACATCTTAGTTTCTAGGCAAAAATCAGTTGGCCAAATGAATACATATTAAACACTGAAGCAAAAAAATAAAAAAGCCAATTGTTCTCCTTTATTTTATTTTTAATAATCATCTACTGTTATTTTTACGATCCTCTTTAAAGTTTCTGGCTACTTTCATATACAGCACCAAGTTTTCTTGAGCATTTTGCTTAATTAGTTTGCAGAGGACTGACAGCTGACATGACTTCCATTAATCAATTCTGATACTCTACATTAGCTTTTCTTTTACTTTGTGTATTAATTCAGTGCTGAGGGCCTGTCAGGAAGTGGTTGAGAAACCCTCTGGGATTGTACATTTGCTTGAAACTGAAGTGTAGGGAGATAATAAATCATGTGAGTTTCTGACACTTCTCCCCGTTTGTCATTAGGCTTTTGGAGCAATTAAAGTCTGACAGTTCAGCCACACAGATTCACTTGTTTTGCTCAAAAATGAAATGCACGAATTGTTTTTTAACAAACAGACTCTTTGGGTTTTTTTCCTGGATTTGCAGCTGCATTGATAAACAGATCATTTCCCTTCATCGATTGTAGTCTATGTCATGACAGGTCTTTTTCAATGTATGGATTTTCATTACTTTTTATTTTTAATAATAATCAGGAGAATTGATGAATGACAGAAAATAATAATAATAATAATAATAATAATAATAATAATAATAATAATAATAATAATAATAATAATAATAATAATAATAGCAGTAGCAGCAGCTATCATCAGTGAGAATTTGTGTGTTATCTTATTTTCATGATATACAGTCAGAAGGATTAAACTAAAATAACTTTGTTTGTGGTAGAACGTCCCACAGAACATAAGGGAACTGAACACCCATCTTCAGTGTGACTTAGATATCTAGTTTCTTTCAAAAATTTCCTTCTTCAATAAATGCAAGAATTCATAAAATAGAAATATGTCATGACAGTCATGGCTTCTGCATCAGCAAGCTGATGACAGTTTTTCTTTCTTACCCGTTATTAAGATGTATTCTCTGGTTTACTTCAAATATATCAGTTTCTTGGATTCAAGGAAGTGTAAACACATAGGTTCTGGATCCTGTGACCTTCCCTTCTTCCCTCCCCCATGTTCCCCTGCTTGGTTCCCATTACTTAGCTAAACTACTTGAAGCAGAGGTCTTGTAAATGGGATCGAGATCTAGGCTCAGATAAGGTACACCACCTTCTCTCTCTCTCTCTCTCTCTCCCCCTCTCTACCCCTAGTCTCCCCTCTCCCTTCAAATCAAATTTTTATATATTTAAACAGTTATAAAAACATTTAAGATATGAGTTTACACAGTCACAAAGATGTGATAACTCACAATATTTTTCTAAAAAATAACAGAAGATAAAGAGAAATATTTGGTAATTGAGTTACTTTTGGATGAGGAGATTTTTGTGTAGATTTAAGTCAGCGTTCTGACAGCAAAACATGTCATTCTCACTGGCCTTTAGATAGACTTTACATTCTAGCCAGCCTACAATTTATATGACTTTTTTTAGGAGTCACTGCACTTGGATTTTTGCAGATCCAGTGACTGTCACATTATTTCTTGTGTTTCAGCTGAAAAAAGGTCTAACATAACATAATGTCAAATAGAATTTCCAGTATTAACAGGAAAAGACATGAGGACCTCTTAAGATCCAAGAAAATCTGTAGTTTTTTGTCCCATTTTACTGAAAGGAGCTTTAGTAAAGTATATTTACATAGCAGCACTTTTGACACATACATATATTTCAAGATAGAAAGGTGACCATCCAACAAGCACCTTATCTCATGTTCCAGAAGCAATTTTTGTATGAATTGAAAAGGAGTTCATTACAGTCCCAGTCATAATATAAAGGTTTTACTAAAAAGTTATTTTTATGATTCAGAGGAGAAGACCGTTGAAATTATTAAATATTTTGTGTTAACTTCATTGCAAACAAAAGGAAATACTCACAGTTGAAACACCAGAAAACAGTCTTCAAAAACTACTCAGAAGGTTTAATGTTTGATATTCACAGAATCACAGAATAGGTCAGGCTGGGAGAGACCACAGTGGAACATTGGTCCAACCTCCCTGTTCAAGCATCATCAAGGATCATCCTGAAGCACCTCGTACAGGAGTGTGTCCAGATGATTCTTGAATATCTCCAGCGAGAGAAACTCCACAACCCCTCTAGACAATCTGTATGCACAATGTTTTTGACAGGAGATTTTTTTTTTAAATTCATATAATTTAACTTTGTTGTAAAGAAATTATATGAAAACGCGCCTGTGGCTACTTCCTTTGCTTATTAGTGAAAATGTGTAGCCTAATAGGTACCAGCAAAGAACTTTGAATATATTAAAAAACTCCCCCAAAACTTCACCATATGAATTAAGAACTAGATGTTAAAAAACCTCTGAAACTTCACGTAAACAAACAAACAAACAAACAAACACTGAACAGTCATGTGGAAAATACTCAGATCACAGCCTTACACTGATTCAGCCATGGAGTTGATACTGTTGGAGCCTTATTGCTCAGCTATGCTTTGTATGCCATTCTCCAGCCCTACTCACACAAATTTGATCAGACTAAATCACTAGATGTGATGGGAAAAGTGAACTTTTTCCCTACTGGAAGTAATTTGTTGGAGTCTGTGATATTACTTGAGTAATTAAGAGTCAACTATTCAGGTGAGTAAGAACATGAAAAACTGGAAATCAGTTGCTTCATTTGAAAGAGAAGGATCAAGATTATAAGTAAAGCCTACAGAATATGATCGATTTTGATAATAATTTAGAGAAGTTGAGCTAGCTTGTATTTTGGATGGGACTATTAAATGATGAAAGCATCTTATTAGGGCATGCTAATTCATGTGTAAAAGGGAGACCAATGTAAAAATGAGCAGTATACTCCAATCTCAAAACTGGTTGTAAGGTATGATTTACATTCACACTGGTTTGTAGGAGCAGGGAGCAACAGTTAACCTCACTGAGAAGATGTACTTGTCAATAATATGCTGATGGCATAGATGCTATTTTGATAGCTAAATTTTGAGATTTAATTTGACAGTAATTTTCAGCATTTGTTTCAGTATTACAGTCTCCAGTGACTCAAAAAAAAAAGCATTTACTTCTCCCATCAGGTTGAGACTTCTGAGATCAGATAGCTAAAAGTGAAAACATCTCCCACACACAGTCAGATATGTCTCTGCAATAGGGAATTGGAGGACCTAAACTTATGTGCTTTTTGAAAATGGATATCTCAGTGCAAATAATTGGCAGTGATATAGGGATTAATTGACTGAGGGCAACCAAGTGCAATTTGGACTTAGTGTGGTTACTTTTCTGTGGGGGAAGTGGGGCTGCAGTGGAATTTGGATGGACAGGATATCAATTTTTTAAAGAAAAAAACTGAATATTGAATGTAGCTGGTTTTTTATCAGATAAATGGATGTATTAAATATGCAATTGGAAAATTTCAGCAACATTTATTTCATATGTCTGGGGCTTTTGAAACAAAATTTCATCTCTTTAATAAATCATTAGTAATAATTCCAGCTACCACAGTTATAAAAAGCTTTTTGCTTCAGAACAATGGAATTGCTTTGTTGTCTAGGCAGCCAAAAAGATACTAACTCTTCAGGCTGATATCAGAGCTGAGCTGGGAGGCCTGAGAACAGCTCTGTTCACTGGAGTGGGGCTCTGGGCTTTCTGTAGACTTGGGAGATGAGGAAGTGAAACAGTATCTCCAGGTAAGCTAAAACCACCTGAGACAACAAAAACTGAAATGCACAAATTACGTCCATGAAAAAATAGTTATGGTGTTTATTGCACTTTCAATTCCTGTTCTAATTTTTACTGTCGTGGTTGGTTTACCTACTTTTTCTTATTTTCCATTTTATGTCCTTGAATTGTAAATACTAAATGTGATGTTTTATTGAAATGTTAATCATTTGTAGAACCATGAAATGATGAAGTGTAATGGCACTGAATTACATGGACCTGGAAATATAGGTTATACACACATTTCCTAGGGAAGACAAAATCCTAGAATTATTTTCCTTTTAAATGTACACATTACTGACTCTGTTAACTCTGGCAATAATTTCAGTTCTAATCTACTTCAGATAGATCTGTATCCTGGATGAGAGACCCTTTGACCAAATCTGATTAAACCTTTCCGTCAGCTCTTCAGCCTATAGAAGAGAATTCTGACTACCTGGAGAGACTGAACTTCTCTTCAAAAGCTTTTGGAGCATAATTTGATGCAGTCAAAGCTATCTCAATAATCCTCTACAAAAACAAGGGAAAATCTGAAGTGTTTGAAAAGGAGTGAGGTTTAGTTTTTCTACTGTCAGCTAAGAAGGTGTAGGGAAGATATACTTACCAAATAAATTTTGTAAAGCGCAGAATGGTTAGAGTGTATAGTTCTTCCGAAGTGCTAAAATAACATTCTTTTGAAAAAGCAAATGCAAAAGCTGAAATAACAAAATATATTTCTTAAACACTGGCTTTTTCTTAAATGCGTGTATTTTCTTTAAGTTACGAAACTGGTTATGCTTTTTTTATTAGTACTTTAAGGTACTCAAAGGTGATCACTCCAGGACAGAATCTAAACAAAATAGCTGAGGGGATATAAGCATACTTTTTTCTCATGATCATTTTACCTGGGACACCTCTGAAGACTTTTAGCAAGAGTGATGGTGAACGGAAGGTGAAAAAGCTTTGGTTACTTGCAGCACTGTGAGAACTCTTCCTCAGCAGAGAAAAACAAAGCATGCAGTTAAGATATTTCAGGATAGGCTTTGGCCTCCATCGGGGTAGCTTGCACTTGTGGCCAAGTAAAGGGAGTTAAACCCCTGTGAATTATGTGTACAACCACATTAAGGCTAATTTATGTTGCCCCAGCAGTTATACTGCTGAGGCTACAATGATGTAATAAAAGTGGACAGAGTGGTCACAGTATAAAAAGATACTGCTCAATGTCTGAATCACAGTAAGTGAAATGATTAAATGAAATTAAGTGAAAGCTTAACCCTCTGCTGTCATGAAGAAGGCAATTTAGCTAATACCACCTCAGCCTGGCAGCTCATTCTTTTCACTTTCAAAATCTCTATTGTGTAGCCTCAGATACAGGATAATCAGTTTGTTTGAGGCAGTGGGGGGAAAGTAATTAGAAAAGGCCTGACTTTTTTTTTGTATCTGTAATTAATAATTTCAGACTGAAAAAAAATCAGAAGTAGAAGTAGTAAATGATCCTGCTCTGCTCCAGGCAGGTGGTTTAAGGAGGTGAGAGAGAGATCATGCAAGGTTCTGTCTGGATCTCAGTAGGCAAGGGTCTGTAATAAATGGCTTAATAAAATAACTGTTCCGGAAGAATAAGAAGAATATTATAGTTAGTGGTATATCTTACATCTCATGACAATATGAGGCTGAATTTATGCCACTGTAGGAAAGCTAGTAAAAATTTGTAATCCAATTAAAAACATTACTTCTTTGCAAAAAGATATTAAAAGATTAATATTTAGATCTTATAAAAATCATAATGTATTCTTGTTATTCTTATGTCTCTGTGTTGTCTGAAAGGATGAAATGATGATAGAAATGGATGGTGACAAAATAGCTGGAACTACCTCGAAAGAAGACTAATGCTGGAAGTACCTTAAAAGACTAATGTTAACTGCTTGCTTTCAGAAGCTGGTTTCCTCTGTAGTCTCCTTCAATTAGCATGAAACCATCATGGAGATACAATTATACTTCATTAGGGATCCATGAATCCAGGAAATGAAGCAGTCCATTCTCTGTAGACACTGCAGACAGCGACAAGATACGTGCTTTGTGGATCTAATATGTTTTGCTTATGTCCCAGCCATGAATTGCAGCAGTTCTTACAAAGATTGTCTAATGGTTTTGTTTAGCCATATTTTCTACCCACAGGAAAATTACTCCACCAATAACCATTTGTGGTGTGGTTTTTTTTTGTTTTTGTTGTTTTTTTTTTTTTTTTGTGTTTTTTTTTTTTTCTAAAAAATAAGTATTCCATACGGAGATGAGAGACAATTCATGTTACAGGAACTCATCACGTTACAGTGGCAAATGCCTCTGATAAAGTCATGATTTATGAACTCCTCAGGATAAAAAGCAAGAGAGTGACTTATGGTTATCTTTCAGCAGACTGAGAAAGCCATAGACCAACTGCAGCAAGCAAAGTTTAAAAATTGTTCACAAAATCTGAACAGATTGCTCTAAACTTTTTGCTCTTCTGCATTCATGAAGGCCTAGTGCTTTGCTTGGAAAGAAACAAATTCATTCTCAGAAGCTGAGTCATTTAACTGAATTTTCATTGGCGTGTTCAGGCACTAGTGCTTCAGAATAATGTCCTTAATTAATGACTTCTGGAAGGAAGACAAAGTAGAATGAAATTAGAGTAATTCAAGATTTTGACAGTAATAGTTTACAAGTAAACTGCCACAGGGTTTCTGAACAGCTCATGAGAAAACAAAGATTCTGTCACTTTAAAAAAAATTAAATGTTTCTGTGAAAAGTAGAGACACATGTTTGCACATGGTTGTATAAAGACGTGATAAGTAGGTTGTTTAGCCTGTCACATATCCACAATTGTGGAATTTATAGGCATAGGTTGAATTTTCAGGCTGGAGATGTCAGGCAATCAATATGTATTTGGTGTGGTAGATATTGCTATCTGAGAGTTTTCAGATGAAAATCACACAATAAAAGCCAGTAAAAGAAACATTTCATTGCCATCATATGCAGATTTTGGAATGGAGGGATAGGATTTCTGCTCCTACTGAGAACCTGCATAACCAGTAGCACAGTAACCAGTAACACAACAGCAGAGTGTGATACAATGAGCCAGGATGTGGGGGGAAAAAAAATCATGTTTTAAATTTTTTTTCTCTCCGATTCAGACTGATTTCTCAAACTTGTGCATCCTGAGTGAGAAACCTGACTGTGACAATTAAACTAGTATCTTGATCTCAGTATCACTCTTCACTGGTTTGCAATATTAATTAGGCCACCTCGAGACAGGATAACTACTCGTCCAGCATTGATGTTTTTGTCATTGCTGCAGGCTACACAGAGCCAGGGCATCCATCGTGGCATTCTCTCTTCCAGACAATTAATTTGGCAAGAAGATCCTCTGTGACAAGCAGGCTCTTTTTCTGTCTCCCATTTCAAAAGGCTCTGGTTTGCTAACTTCTAGAGAAGTTTTTTGTTTTTGAATCCTGAAATTCACTTTGAAAGAGTAACCACCTGTTTCCCCAGGTGCAATGGTTGTGTCTCAGAACTGAATCCTGCCAAGAGACAGCTGCTACAGCTCTGGTTGAAAGCTGTGGGTAGGTACTTAGCACATTCACAGAAGGAAAGGACCTAAAAGAAAGACATTTCTGAGAGAAATTTGACGTGGCACCATGTTGCAGCGATGCGATTTTTTTTTTCATTGCTCTGGTGGGAAAAATTATGCTTGTTTTTCCCCACTGGAAAAAAATTACAAGGCAAAAATTTTTTTTCATGCCGATGTCACTATTCCTGGACCTACAAGTCTCTCTCTTTCTGACTGTCCCTTTACACACCATCAGTCTTCTGCCCTCTATCCCAGCCCTCAGCTTCAGTTCCAGAGCACAAGAAAATATGTGTGTCTCCATTCAACAGAGCTGTTTAAGCCAATGTTTAGATCCCAATGTCTGTTGGACAACAATATGCTGGAACATATGGAGCATGCTGGGCTAAATCAACATTTCAATAAAGAGAAATGGTGGAGTCAATGAAGTAACATTGGTGTCAGTGAGTTAAAAAAAATGGAGAATGGAATTAAGCTAAGAAAAAATATGCTCCATCATTTTCCTTAGACTGTTGTCTAAGCAGACTCACTCCAGCTTCTTTCTCCTTATATTTTTCTTTAGATTTTTTTTTAGCTTTTCATTAGTTTTATTTTGTAAAAGGGGAGAAGGTTGTTACCCATCTGATGCTGTGTCATTTCTACATGAGTAGATTTTTACAACAGTATGGGTTTCTGTTCTCTCAAAAGAAGAAAAATGAGAGAGAAAGAGAGAGAAAAAGAAAAGAGAAAAGAAGAGAAAAGAAGAGAAAAGAAAAGAAGAGAAAAGAAAAGAAGAGAAAAGAAANAAAAGAAAAGAAAAGAAAAGAAAAGAAAAGAAAAGAAAAGAAAAGAAAAGAAAAAAGGAAAGGAAAGAAAAAAGAAAAGAAAAAAGAAAAGAAAAAAGGAAAGAAAAAAGGAAAGAAAAGAAAAAAGAAAAGAAAAGAAAGGAAAAGAAAAGAAGAGAAGAGAAAAGAAGAGAAAAGAAAAGAAGAGAAAAGAAGAGAAAAGAAAAGAAAAGAAAAGAAGAGAAAAGAAGAGAAAAGAAAAGAAGAGAAAAGAAGAGAAAAGAAAAGAAGAGAAAAGAAAAGAAGAGAAAAGAAAAGAAGAGAAAAGAAAAAAGGAAAGAAAAAAGAAAAGAAAGGAAAAAAAAGAAAAAAGAAAAGAAAAAAGAAAAAAAAAGAAGAGAAAAGAAAAGAAAAGAGAAAAAAGAGGAAAAGAAAAGAGAGAAAAGAAAAGAGAAAAAAGAGGAAAAGAAATGAAGAGAAAAGAAAAGAAAGGAAAAGAAAAGAAGAGAAGAGAAGAGAAAAGAAAGGAAAAGAAAAGAAGAGAAGAGAAGAGAAGAGAAGAGAAGAGAAGAGAAAAGAAAAGAAGAGAAAAGAAAAGAAGAGAAAAGGAAAGAAAAGAAAGAAAAGAGAGAAAAGAGAAAAAGAGGAAAAGAAAAGAGAAAAAAGAGGAAAAGTAGAGAAAAGAAGTGAAAAGAAGAGAAGAGAAAAGAGAAAAAAGAGGAAGAGAAGAGAAGAGGAGAGAAGAGGAGAGAAGAGAAGAGAAGAGAAGAGAAGAGAAGAGAAGAGAAAAGAAAAGAAAAGAAAAGAAAAGAAAAGAAAAGAAAAGAAAAGAAAAGAAAAGAAAAGAAAAGAAAAGAAAAGAAAAGAAAAGAAAAGAAAAGAAAAGAAAAGAAAAGAAAAGAAAAGAAAAGAAAAGAAAAGAAAAAAGAGAAAAGAAAAGGCCTGACCTCTGCTTCACAGCAGAATAACGCAGCCCTGTTTAGTGGTATTTTTCGTTACACTCCCACTGCACAATATGAGCTGGGATGAGTTTTGCAGTCAACTTTTGAGTTTTGTGTTTTGACACATAGACCAGAAAATAGTAATGGTTTATGGTGAAAATGATGCTCAGAATATGTGGCCATTCTTCTGGAAACTCAGGATTGATAAATCTTAAGTCTCCATGTAAACAGAGGAAAAAGCAGTGATGTTTTGGGTTCACAGTGGAGATCTGTCTGAATTTAGGGTCAAGGGCTGGCTGTACTTGAAGATACACAGGAGAGAAAAGAAGTGAAGAGATGAAAAGACTCAGTCTGAACTTCAGGACTTCAGACACTGAGATATATGATTGCTTTGGGAGAAAACTTTTGGCAGGGGATTTACAATTACTTTGACTTTCACAATGTGGCTTCCTTTCTTTCAAATATTATATGAATTTTGAAGATATAAAATCTGGTTTCCTCTGAACAATGAATTCTCCTCAAAGGAGCTTAACGAAATCTTCAAATCAACAATTCTTGTTCTCATAGGGGACTTCAACTTTCTGGGAACACCATTTAAGTGGGAACATTTCAGCTTAGCTGGGAACACCACACAGCTGACACAAACAGGTTCAGAAGACTCCTGAAATACCTGAATGATAACTTTGTGGTGCAGTTACTAGGGGAGCTGAATAGATGCCTCCTTGATCTGCTGCCTGCCAACAGGGAGGACCTTGTGAGCAAAGTGGAGATTGGTGGCCATCTTTGCCACAGTGACCATGAAATGATTGAGTTTAAAATCTCTGTTCACAGAAGAAGAAGCATCAGCAAAACTTCAACTCTGGACATGAAGACAGAACCTTGAAATCCTGAGCATTTCAAGTTTAACAATACTTTTGATTGTGCTAAGTAGTAAAACTTGTGCATTTTGGAAATATTGCCCTTAGTGCCAAAAACTTTACATGAATCATCAAAATTTTAATAGGTGGTATGGCATGAATTTCAATAAGTAAAATACCTGTAAAAATAAAGGATTTTGAAAAAAATATTGGTAATTCCTGATATGACAAAAGTGCCTGTTATGGAAAGAGCAGGAGGAATAGCATATGTTTGCTCTAAAATAAATCACAACATACAGTTTCTTCCATCCTGGAATTAATATACTTCCATCCTGGAAGTAAGGAGCTGCTACTTATTTCTACTTAACTCGTTTTCCTTGCATAGAGGAGAATAATTTAGCAATTTTTTTTGTGTGTGTGTTTAAAGTGGCCTCACCAAAGTTGTTTCAGTTTTGTTTCTGTTTAGGATAGTTTGGTTGTTATGTCCGTGGGTAGCACAAAGCAACTACAGTGTCTGATGGGGATCTTCTTCAATAAATCTATTAATGAGGTAAACAGGACTGTCACTGGAAGCACGAAAATGTTTCTAATGTTCAACATTTTATAAGTCCTCTTTCTCAGTAGGTTGTGAACTTGCCATAATTTGGTATGCTTAAGATGTATTTATGACAGTCAAAGAGCTGAAACTTGTGTTAGGCACAAGAGTTATAGAAACCACCACAGATTAGACAATGCAAATGTAAAATTTCATTTATTTGTGTGGCTTAAGAATTAAAAGAAGCATTATGACTCTGAAGACTGGAAGAAGGTGAGGATCCATAACAGTTCATTAATAAAATGATCCTCTTTAAAAATCAGCAAATACTAAATGAATGTTCCATTTTCCTCTCTAAAGCACAGATTTTAGAAATTTAAGGGAAATTAAACCCCCAGGTATAACATTGTGATATTCTTTTACAAGAAAGTCATATGTTCAACACCATTCTATTCACTACAGAAACTGGACAAATGAAAAACCTTTATAATTTGAGATCACCATTGTTCAGATCTCAAACATAGAGACTAAGGTAAAAATATAATCTGCTGAGAAATAATTTCTTGTTTTGGCTGTGGAAAATTATAGCTGCAAAGTAGGTTTTAAGATATATTCAAGTATTATCCATACTTTTAATTTTGTTTTCTGTACAGCACAGTAGGTAGCAAAATACTGCAATGTAAAAGGTAAATGAAAAATTCTTTAAGTAGGAAGCAAAGAGCATTTTTCGTGTTCTACATTTAAAAATTAATAACTATCCATAAATCTATTAAACAAACTGTTAACAGTAAAATAAACATTTTCTAACCTCAAATGTCTGTGGATTTTTGAGCTCCTATTGTCTAATGCCAGTGAAATTGAAAATCCTTCTCATTTGAACTTCAGAAATATCTCAAAATATTTCACTGGGGAGAAAAACTCCTTTTCAAACAAAGTTTTCTCTTCTTAATACTGCTAGACCTTAGTTCTCTTGTGTATTATATTGCTGAGACATAGACAGGGCTATGTTCATGAGAAGGCTCATGATTTTAATATGAAATAAAATCTCATTGAAGGGGGCATATAGTCTGAACAAGAGGCAGAGAAATTGTTAATAACGTATTATTGCCACTGATAATAAGTACTTAGCAGCACATGAAAATACTGAAAAGGTCTAAAAATATTGACAGGAATGGACTTATATTCCCAAAATAAAAAGAAGTAAAGAATATGAGCTGGTAAACTAGATTCAGTGAACCAATAGAAAATATTCTATAACTATTAAAAGACTTGAATGACCCTGTCAAAATAAAGTTTTTCAAAAGCAATAAAGAAAGATAAGTGCTGGACTGAACTCTTGCAAAAAACTGCTTGTGGAATGGTGATGAAAAATGTGTGCACGTAACAGACTGAAACACCATGATGTTCTCCAAGCCAGTCAAATAGAAGCTTTCTTAGCTGTGCACTTATTTTGTTTTTAAAGACAGATTAAGACAGCAGTCGTATTTTAACTTGGAATAATTCACTGTGAAAATTAAAATCAATTGCTACCCCAAACCTGATCTTATACATCCACAATTGTCATTTTGTTTGTTTGTTTGCTTGCTTAATTTTCTGTTGATTTTAAGATTCTTGAGAAATTTTGGGGAAAAAATATTGTTCTTGGTTCAAGTGCAGGGGAATATCTGAATTATATTTAAAAGTTATGGACTATATTGACTGACCTGTGTCACCTGATCCAACTTCAAGAGCTGATTTATCATGACTTATTCTAAGATTATCCTATAAACCAAATACTCAGGAAAATAAATTACATCTGTTCTTAGAAGTACTCAGTCTGAATACTTGGTAGCATAGTTAGTGCTAATATACAGGGAATCGAAACTTTCACTCCTTGCAGAGACAAAATGTAATGAATGATGGTCTGTTGTTCCTTGGGGAATAAAAGGGAATAAATATTCTTCATTAGGGAATGTGTGAATTTTTAAAATATTTTAAAGACAATATGGAGTATTAAAAGGCTAAATGATATTTAGGCAAAGCAGTGATAAAGAATATATTTTTAAAAAGTTTCCCATCTGTAAAAACCAAACTGCCTACAAAAAAGAAAACAACCTAGAAACTATGGAGTATCTGTTCAGTTCTGGAATTCAAATATAAACTGATTACAAATAAATAAATGAATTGCACAACAGTTTAGAAAGTTTGAGTTTAACTGGATTTATGACAAATCAGTAAAGCAGAACAAACTTTAAGATAAATGTAGCAAAGTACTCTAGGACGCACCAAGGCAGATAGGTCTCTGGTTGAAAACCTTGAGAGAGAAAATAGGTGTTTTAGCAATTCCACTACCCAGGAATAGAAATGACAAAAGAGAGCTAGTTCAGAAGAAATATGAGGGTTTCAGACCATTTTATAGAATATTACATACTAGAAGTAATACACTTATTCAACAGGATCATGTGAGAAGGAGAAAATTCCTTTTCTTGGGAAACAAAGGCTTCTGGGCCTACACAGACTGAAAGAACTGCTGATTATAGGGCCCCATTACAGTGACAAGCATTGTTGCAGAGGTTCTTAACTAAGTGTTGGTGGATTAGGGAATCTGTTTACATGAGGACACTCAAGTTAATCAAGATTTGTTTTAAGCTAACACAGCAGATGTTCAGATCCTGCCACTCCTAAGACATGCTTGGGTCTGACAACCTTTGATGTAGCTAGTGCATAAACCAGAGTGAGGGCTAATCAGAAATAATCAGAAGCCTCTGGTTAAAGATTAACTTTTGCACTCCAAGTCTTTACAAGGTGCTTTGGCTTTTGGCAAGGTGGAAAGGTGCTTTCCTATGCTTCTGTAGGGTGGGGAGGGTATCCAGGGATGGATGCTCCTTGTTGCTGCCAGTGCTGGTGGTGGCAGGGC
This sequence comes from Trochalopteron elliotii, assembly GCA_024734555.1. Lineage (NCBI taxonomy): Eukaryota > Metazoa > Chordata > Aves > Passeriformes > Leiothrichidae > Trochalopteron > Trochalopteron elliotii. The sequence continues at coordinate 1,954,977 of JANPWX010000064.1, read as the reverse complement.
ATCTCTGACCGCCTAGAAATCCTCAAACAAAGGAATAATAATCACAGCATGTTGGGGTGCGTGTCTCTTTGGTCAGCCCCTTGCTCGGCTAGACCTCCCAGCAGCTCCGACACGCCACAACAGGATCGATTTGTGAGTTCTTGGCTCAGCAGCCCCTGGACTTTCGCTGTCACGGCCGTGGTGTAAATGAAAGAGGGGACTCTCGGAGGTTCGGGGAACAGAGGTTTATTCAGGGGTCACAGGGGAACCCCTCACCTCAGGCCCAGTACCCCAGGAGAGACCCCGGACCTGGGCTGCAGGGGGGTTTTGTCCAGGACTGGCTCAAGGGGTGGGTACAAACTACAAACCAATAAAACAAAGCAAAGCAACAAATGCCAACTGAATTACCTAACTACTAACAAATCAAGGTAATTTGGGGAGGGGTCTCGGGGGAATCTGCCAACTGCTGTCCAAATCTCCACGAAGGTTCTGGACCTTGGAGATAAGGACTCAGTGATGGACAGGGGAAAGAAGGAGAGGATGGGCAGGGATCATCATGGGGAAAGGACCAATAGGAAACAGTCTCTGGGCAAAGACCAGAGAGGCATAGAAACCCTTATCAACTTATGATAAGAGAAAACTCCAAGACAAGGGGCCCATATGGGGTAACTAAAACTATACTAAACTATACTATAACTTTAAAATAAAATCCTGCAACCCCACAACAGCAGACACAGGACATTTGACAACTCTCTGTTGAGCTGATTTTTGTGCACTCTCCTGAAAGATGACTGTATTCCAAGCGTGTGGACTTTGCACTGCCCTGGGAAATAGAGAGCTAAATGTCAGTTGGGAATCCTAGTATCTAAAAGAGACCTGTTGTTCTGTAAAACATGTTATTAGCTTAGATGGGTAAAAGTGAAATAAATTTTTTAAAAAGTACATTAATCCTTTGGAACATTGTGGGCTTTAAAACAATTTTTATATTCGCCCAGTGTAAAAAATCCAAAAGTTCTTAAATTAGGCAGTACAGAAAATTTTAATTGGGGAGAAAGGGTACTGTTAAAGTGTATACACTTCAAAAATTTAATTTTCTACCTCTGTCTTTACATACATTTTTATCCCAGACAACATTACAAGGATTTGACACAGCTCTTGCCTGAAAGCAGGGAACAAGGATTTGCATATCAGTACTAAATAGGTTTTCCAAGGTAGGCGGTCTTGCAACTTAACACACAGTGGTGTATCATCATGCTATTGGGTGAAAGATGGTACAAAACAGCATGAAAGCTTATTCAGAGATGTGGATTAAAATGAGAAAAAAATAGTTTGTGGAAATGGTTTACATAATTGACTTCTGAAAAACACATAAATTTATGCTAATATATCCCTTTCCTAAGGCTATTTTAAGACTCCTAGATAAATATGAAAAATTGTAACTGTCCTTATTTACCACTATAGTTGAAAACAAGGAATTTGTCCTTAAACACCCTCCAGTATTTATTTCTCATTGACTAGCTGAGCTAGCCACCCAATTCAATCAACTTTTTGGAGAGGAAAAGTACTTGCTACCTTACCAAGAAAATTCTACTAATCTTAGTATTTTATGCACCATTTGAGAAAAAACTAAAGCAAACAGGGAATCAATTCAGGTGAAGGAGTGAAGAGATACATAGTACAACAGGTTGTAATCTTTTTAATATTCCAATTACATCTTTGAGGAAAATTTTATTTATTTATTTTAATACCCTTGTATGTTGTAGCCCTTGTTACAGTGCACTGGTAGCTGGAAAGGTGCTGATAACACAGTGGTGTTTTGGCTGCAGCTGAGCAGAGATGGTGCAGCACCAGCACTGTCTCCCCAGCTTTCCATGCCCTCCACTGCCTCCCCCATAGAATGGGGCTAGGCAAGATCCTTGAGGACACAACCAGGACAGCTGACTCAAATTGACCAAAGGGATATTCCATACCACAGGATGTCAGCTCAAATTTAAAAGGCAAGAAAAGGAGGAGCAAGGGGGAAGATTCCTAGGCATTGGCCAGACAGTGAATGCTGATGGAAAGTTGAGAATAAAATCCGGTTTTTTTCCTCTTTGTTTATGCATACACAAACTTTTGCTTTTGCTTTAGTAAACTTCCAGGCCAGCCGTTCAGAGGAACGCTGATGTGTGGTGGCACAGACACTGAGCACATAGAATGACAAGTGGTCATCAAGCACGTGTATTTCTGAGAGAAATCACATGGATGCATTGTGCTACCCTGAGTTTTTCTTTTAACGTATCATGGTTGTTCTCTTCTCTGTGGACCCAGCTGTCAGGTCAACCTCTGCCATCCATGACAGATGGTGATGTGGCAATTTCATTATTCATTGAGGGAAATGCCAATACACTGTTATATGTTCACATCTAGATGGAGATCTTCCTTTTTATGGAAGGATAAAACAATGGTAAAGTCAAAGTGCTGTTGCCCTTAAGTACCAGAAAAGAGGCAATTGAGACAGATGAAACTTAAACATTTTAACACAACATGAGAAAAATTAATTGATGCAAACCAAGTTATGTCATTAGGATTTCTCACACTGATTATTGGATTCAAGCAGGAATAGGAAATCAGTGAGAACATTTGAATTCACTGGAAAATGCACTTATAGTCAAAGAGTAATTTTCTGTCAGGACTGGCTTTTAGTAGCTAAATTTCTACTGTTACCAATGTTTACAGTTATTACTTCTTAATTTGCATGTATATTTTTACATGCAAAAATTTGTTTCTAAAACTCTCTCCAAACAGTAAACAGTGAGGCATTATTTAGAGATATCATAATTTTGGTGTCTATCTAAATGTTGTAGTTTTCAGCAGTGGAGCTATGGTCTGAATTTAGAGGATTAAGCATTATCCCTGTACAAGATGGCTTTGACAGATTCAAAGATTATCCTTCCATATAAATATGACTGGCCTCATTAACATTGTACCATTGATTTCTTGTCATTGCACAAGATTAGAGTTGAGAATCATGTGGAGTTTCAAAACACCTGCTGTATGGGCTCATCAAGCCATGATGATGTATTTTTTTGGCTCCTTGATGCTTTTACATTCATAGAAATCAATTTAGTTTCTGACTATAGCTTTTATTTTGTTTCTGCATGAATGCAATTCTGGTCTTAAAAGTTGAGATTTACAATGACTGTATTCAAAAGCCTTGATGTGCATTCAAAATAATGCTTCAATTTAGGTTTACCAGTGGGTGCATTCATGCGAATAACTGAATTGAAGTGACTACTGCATAATAGTAAGGGAAGGTGTATTTTAAAAATTCAGTTATTAGTAGAATTAAGGATTGTGGCCTTGGTTCAGAAAATCATCAAGGAAAAAACACTAAATTTCATAACAATTCCACAATACCACTAACATAATCTGTCTTTAAGAACAAACTTAGCACTAACAATTCCAGAAGTGTTTTCATGAGTATCAATCACTGTTGAGCCACTAGTTAGAGTAGAATGCTTCTTTTTTCCTTGAAAAAATTCAGAAGCCTAGGGGTTTTTCTGAGTACTGAAATACTGAGAGTACCGAGTGCTTTGTGGAAAAATACAGGGACTAAAATATTTTCAGAATTCGTGTGTGCAGTTTGGAGAGCTCTGTTATTTAGTGTGCTACAGAGTTTTGCAATAGTGAAATCTTTATTTCTTGACAGATCTGGTCTAAAAATATGTAATAAATTTATTCTGTGAGGTTTTGTTTTGGCTGTAGGAGATGTCATTCTGTCATGTAGTTTTAAATTAGATGGCAATTCCCTATTCTTTTTAGGAAACTTCAGTAAAACTACATTTAACATATCAGTGATCAATTTTTCTGTAGTAATGTAATTACAAAAAAAATTATTATGGTATTTAGCCAATTTATATAAAAGGGGAAAAATTGTTATTCCCTGAGCGGTTTGCAATCATGTATTATAAAGAAGAAATCCCTACAGTTTGAGATAAAAACCTATTTTGTTCTCTTGTGATTAATCAATGCCACAATAGCTCCCTTACACAGTGGGAGAGTGCCCTTTGTAAGCACATTATCCCACAAAGAAAAGCTGCCTTCAATTTTATTCTGTCAGGCAAATCTCTAGAAGTCTACCCATTTTCCTGAAGGTAGAAGCAATTCTGCAGATACAGTCCTACCTCAAGTAGATTAATCAGGGGAAGAGCATTTAAATGAATCCTTGTGGGAGCTTTTCAATACTCAGGTGCCCTTTTTAGGTAGCTCAAGAGGAGAAAAGCATGTCCTTCTTTCCTCTGTAAAATGAATATGTTGATATGAACTTCAGTGATGGACTGTGAGAATTAATGTAATTAATGCTTAGAGTGCTTAGATGTATGATTCTGGAAAAGAATGAATCATTATTTTCACAGGTATTACAAATAATTATGAGGAACCATGGTAAATTTCTACCAGTTTCCATGTTAGTGTTTGGATGTATCACATTGATTTTGCTGTGATTCCTTATACAGAAAGATGTAGTGAGTAATATGGCTGTACTGAAGAGTGCCAAATAAACATCTTTCTTCCCTTTTTATTTCTAACATTTTTAATGAAAAAAATATTTGTAAAATGACATGGATTTTTTGTTGTTTTTTTTTTTTTTTTTGGTATGGTTATCTTTTTAATTTTTTCTTCACTTTCAGTTTGAGCTTGTCTCCCCCCAGGATTTTGTGATAGTTAAAAAGAAGGTGTCAAAATACATATGTTTCGGTTTGAAGAATCTACTACTGTATATGCTTATGTTCTGAAAGTGCTCCTGAATTATTCTTCTTCAAGCTTGTGGTCCTTGAACAAAGGATTACATACATTAGAGATGTATTTGCTCTCATGTGGATTGGCAGGAGTAAATCCTATTAAAGTTAATGGGAGGTAGAAGAGCATATGTGAAGAAGAAAACATCCCCAAGGAGGTAATAAAGATGTTCCATTTTCTACCTACATAAAATGTCAGAGCCATCTAGAACTAATCTTGCTTATTATTAGGAAGAAAAAAGGCTTGAAAAACTGCTGGAGAGTGAAAATGCAAGATCTCATCTGTATGCTTAAGTGTAACTAGAGAACAAAAGTAAAATTTAAATGATGTTTAATCCACATTTGTAGATTAAACATGCTTGTACAAAACTAAGATCAGAAAAGCCACAAGCACACTGTCACAGAAAACCAGGCATTATGCAGAGCAGCCATGCTTGAGGAAAAAGGGAGGCAATACAACTACTCTCACTAATCAAGGAAATCCATCTATGCTTCTACTCATTCCCATGGTATCAGCCAATATGTATTTCTCATTCTGAACACATGCATGTAAGATTGATGTTTATTTGATGAATATTTCATTTTAAATGAGCAAACTTTTCAGAGACACACAATGCTTCTGGGTTACTCTGTCTGTCACTGACACTTTATTGTAGGGTTGAAAAGCTTTTATTTTAGTCATGTTCCCTTCTTGAGAGATGGATCTGCAGTGGCAACAATATTTTATGACTAATTCTTTCAGTAAAAAAGCATGGGCATCAGGCCATCTCAACCAATTAAATATCAAATAATTTGAACCTTACACACTCATAGCAATATCACTTCTGGACCAATGTCATTTAAATTGGTATCTTAGCAAAGACTCAGGAGAAACAAGAATGTATACTGAATGCCTTGAAATGGATTGTGCTGCTTCCCTGATGGGGAAACTGGCATTCAAACTTCTTGGATTTTAAACAACTGTCATATCATATAAAATACAGTTTTTCTCTCCACTTCAGATAGGACTGTGGACCTTCCCCATCTGTGAAGGAACTGAAGGTGGAAGGGGAGAGGAGATGAGTGCCATATGCACATGCTTTCCAAGGAGCTGGTTAGGACTGCCTTTTGAGGAGGGAAAAGAATTTATATTATCTGTACTTTCCCTACCCAAAGCTTTGGAAAGGAGGTAGAAGGCACTCTGTCACATCTAAACAAAATATTCCATACCCTAAACTATCTTCAGACGGCCAGTTACCTGAAGGATTTACAAACCATATTTCACCAGTCAAGAGATGGTATCTTGTTTCTTAATTTTTCATCCTAGTTGATAATGTTTATTTTTCCCTTTCAGCCACCCTCTGGAACAATTTTACTGAGGATGCATAAATGATTGGTTGGTCCCGGGAAGAATTCTGCCCAAGAATGCACTCCTGCATTTCATCATCTTGGTCACTGAAGATAGTTTAACGTGATTTTTTTTCTGACTTTCTTTTTCTTTTCTTTCCAAAGTTCACATTAAGGTAAAAGTGCCACCTCTTCTCATTGACTGACATGTATTCTTTGTCAATCAATATCCCTGGTGTAGGCTGTCATGTTATTATATTAATGATACATTTGGTCCTCAGCAACTGCCTGTGAGAATGAATTTATTTTAAACTTTAGTTGCAACTGTATTTGCACCTGCTGTATTCATATAATAATTTTGAAAAATATTTCAGAAGCTACATTTGAATCTGAGGCTAGCATAGAGTCAAGTGGGTGATGTCATTCTGTATATCTCCTAGTTCCCTGACTTCCCAAGCTGACCATATTTATTTACTAGTCAGCAAAAGAAACCTGGACAGATCTTTGTTGTGCAGTAAGTTCTTTCTTATTGCATCCCGTTTCTTGTTAGGAAATTAGGATTAGAAAAACCAACAAAGTTAACTTTTTCTGCCATAGGTGTCTTGGGGAATCCTGAAATTAGCTATTCTAAAGCCTTACTGTACCCTGGCAATCTGTTTAATACAACAGCTGACTATTGCAGTATTGTAAGTCCAATTCAAGAAGTACATTGCTTATAAAACAGTGATGAGTTACTGTATTTCAGCTTTAACACATGCCAAAGAGAAATGAGGCAACATTGAAAACATTATATATTATTTTTGACGCATTAAATGTTTTGTTCCATTTTCCTACTTCATTTAAAAAAATTAAAAAGAACTTCCTACTTTGGAATGTAACAAGATAGAATCTATATGATTTATGTTCACCTCATATGAGAGGGCAGTAAACTATCACAAAGCAGCAATATGAAATTTCCATAAGCGAATCAACCTCTCTTTTACATTTGAAGGTAAAATCACACAGCAGAATCAAGCCACAAATAAAACCAACATCTTTTATTGACAGAACCAAGTCATCATTCTAATAAAACATTTCTAGCAGTGGTCTGTTATGGTGATAACACTCTTCAGTCTTACAGAAACAAAATAAGTACTAATAAACATGAATTTGAGAAAACAGTTCCAAGAGAAAAGCCCACTTACCTTCCTAGTTTATCCAACTTCTTCCAGCACAAGCTCACGTTTGGTTGTGAGCTATGTGCAACTGTGTGCCCTGTAAGCTATGTACTATCCTGATTAGTGACATCTTTCTTCTTTTCTTTTGTTAGTAAAACCTAACTTAGAATGCCTTTTTGAGGGTTTTAAGTGCTTAAAGAGCTCTGTTTTCTGCTCTTCATTTTAATAAAATGATTTAGTGCATTAAAAAATCTATTACTCCATTAAAAAAACCATTTTATCTCTTCTATCTCAAAGGTCAGGCACTACACACTATCCTAACTTTATTTCTATTATAAAAATGGCAAGCCTCTTCAACACCTGTTTCTGTTTCTTATTAGGAGTGTTAACGTAAGTAGCAATGTTTTATTTAGTCATCATTTTTCGAATTTATATTGTGAAAATGCCTGTGAAGGTAGTCTGAGCTCTTTTATCACATAATCACTGTCTTTTGTTTAACAATCTAATAGAGATTTGCAAACATATATCAATTAAGCATCACAAGGCTCCTTTGAGGGAGACATGGTAAGATGCATTATCCTTGTTATACAAATATTAAAGAGATTTCTATTTGTTGAAAGTCACACAGCAATTTAGATCTAGACATGGAATTAGAAATTAATTGTCCTGTGTTCTAATGATTCTTTCACTATTCATTTTTCAAGTATGGTGGTGCTAATAAATAACAAACTAAATACACAACAGATAGTGGATATCATGGAACATTCTGATTGTTAGTATCTATCCTTGGCTGCTTCATAGTACAGAGGTTAATTCAAATGTGCTGCTTTTGGTAACAAATACCAATAAGGGTTATGTTCTCTTCTCAGTATGTGTTTGTAAGTCTCAGCAATGATAATGGAAGTTATGTGCCTGCAGGAGAATGAAAGAAGAATTTATCTATCATGTCAATGATCCATGAAGTCAGAAGAAATTATGTAGTCTACTATAAAGGCGCTGAAGGAGTCATTATAGCCTATTAGGTAAAAATTGTGTTTTTTAAAAGTCTCTACATAGAATATGCATGTAGCTAATAAACTATAAAGCTCAGATGGAGTCCTTGTATGACTACTGAATTACTGTGCTTCAAGATGTTGATCTTCAGCTGAATATCCACACGATGTTTTCAGAAGGATGAGCATGTTACTGCACAGTACTGATGGCTATGCAACAGGCCTATGCATTGGAGTGTGCCTGTAGAGCCTGCATGGGAACAGGTGACAGGAGACCTGCAAAAACTTCTGGGTTCTTTTGACAGACCCAATAAGTGGCCTGGCACATTCAAGAAGACAATTAATCTTTGAAAAGAGGGTCAACATTTTGTTGAATCAATACTGTTTCAAGACTGTAAACCACTCTCACACTAGCAGTGTGAGCTGATAGCAGAGTCACCGGGAGTAGAGAATGCTACTCATGATCTACCTAAAGGAGAGATTTTGGGTACTTCTGTAAGGGCCCTGCAGCTCATCTTTTGCAACACTTAGCAGTGAGACATCTGGTCTCAGCAAGCTGATAAAAAGCAGAGACTGTGGTGCACAGGCCTCCTAATGGAGAAGCCCCGTTTCTGAAGCCATTATGTGGAGTCATGAGCCACGGCATAGACAGGATAAAGGAAATAAGGAGTCTTGAAATGTGACTAAACATCCTTTGTTCAAGAATTGGAACACTCTTCTGGGTGCATATATATATCAAAGGTGTTTTTTCTTTCTAATGACCTTTAGAATCCCAGCCCTTTAGAACACCTGCAAAACAACCAAGACAAATGGGATGTCACAAGTTGTTAGGTAACTTGACTGAAGTTATGCAGCTGAGTAAAGAGCAACAGAGTCAAGAATAAAATCTAGGTCTTTCCACATCTGGTTTGTTGCTTCAATCTATAGGTCCCACTGTTTTCTTAGTTCCTGAAGATTGTCCCTATCTCACATTATCTCCAAATGAAGACTATTCTTTTCTTTACTGTGCCTCATGTATTCTGCATGTGAAATAGTGCAGTAACCCCAGAAACATTATGGGGAAGAATCTTATCTGTGCCTTTTTAATATCCTAACTACTGCAAAAAAGAGATGCTTACATCTTCTTTTAGATACCTCATTGAGATTCAGCATAATTGTATCTGGGACAAATTTTCTCTCTGGGGGAAGGGGCAAGTGTCTCTTTAAAAGCTTAAAAACAAATGTCTTTGCAACATAAAAAAAATGTGATATGTGATGTGGAAAGAGCTTGTTTCTCAGCAGCTGACACAATAGATGTGAATAACAAAAGAACTCTTTTCTGTGGATTCTCTATATCTATGGGAAGGAAAGGACCTGTATAACAGCTCCCTGCTTATTTGGCATGGAAGTAATTTTTTTAAAGTCAGTTGAAAAACATATGCTAGTGGCTGCTATGGAGGCACAGTCTTTCCAGCATCTGAAAATCCATACTATTCACTATTTAAATACTTTTTAATCAATTATATCTAGCTGCCAGTTTGTTTCTGTTAGCTGGTTGAACCTAAGTGTTTCTGTTAGTGTATTTGGAAATCCAGACAAAATATGGAGGCAGTTACTCTTACAAAGTGTGAATGTTTTATGCATTTCTGATGCAGTTTGTGTCTAATTCTACTGTAAGAAATCCTTGGTGAAATAAATGTGTAGGGTTAGCTTTCACCAACACATGTGTGCCAATGTACTAAATGGTAGTCTAGCACTGCTGTGTGAAGAAAGCTATAGCAGTACTAAACCAAACCAGTACGAAAGCAGTATAACCCGAAAGTTCACAGTCAAAAATGTCACTTGGATTCATCTGATCTGGAAAAGAGCTAATTGATGCAATACATTTAGAGAGATACTGATTAATTCTGGCATGCATACTTTTCAACATTTGAAGTCTGAAATGTATTCTTGTCTCATTACATTTTGCAGAAGACTTGATATTAAATTCAGCCAGAAAGGATGAAACCTGTAGATAGTGTTTCGTATCTGAGACTGGTAAGGTATTATTTTATTAATATAATAGATTTCACCTTTTCAAATCTGAACTTCTTTTTCTCATTTCAGCTGAGATTTAGGGAGTTCTGCTCTGTGAGATTCATTAGATAAATAATGGAACAAATGGAAGCTTGGTAATGATATACCTAAACAAGTGTTACGCCCTCATCATTCCAGGTTAATATGTCTATGACCAAGTGACTGCACAACCACCTAGAAATGTGATGCATTACCTGAGAAAAAAAATTATGTTCAAACTGACATGATGAGAGAAAAAATGGAGGCCAGGCAAAGACAGTAGAAATATATCAGCATGGAGGAAGGAAGGAAGGATAGGAGGAAGGTGATCAGGAGACAGAAGTAGATAAGTAAGGACATGAAAGAATTAATGAAGCTTGACAGGAAAGAGGATGAAAATAGTTTAGCAGGATATAAGGACCTTCAGAATTTTAATTCCTTTTTCTGGTTCTTTTGTTTAGAAAAATTATTTTTAGGACCTGAGATCTTTAACAGCAATCAAGGCAGTAGCTGAAGTTTTAGCTGCTTCTATGGGGGGATCCTAGAGTCCACACAAAGGTGAAATGCAGAACACTTGCATGGGAGGAAGGATCATGGATTAACTTTGAATACAATTTTTCCAATTATTTGTGAAATAATGCTTTAATATAATAATTTCAAACTTGCTAATGAAGGTTTCTGTTAGAAGAATATTGCTATGCATATATTATTTATATTCACTCAATATTAACAGTTCTCCCCATTTCAGTGCTCCTACCTTGACCACCTGCAAAAACAGAGATTTGTCTGTTTAGCCTGCTGCCAGATTTAAAGTGAGTTATCAAGCCTTTACAAAAAACCCCCCTGAACTTTTCTGGGCCCATGAAAATCTTGAAGAGATGTACTGATTGAGTAGGATACTTGTATGTGGGATGCAAAGAATATATTGTCCTAGTCTACAGGTTGCCCATTATTTAGGACTGGAGCAGTTTCAGGCTAATCAGTGCTTAGTTTTCATCCAATCTGTATTATGAAATTGGACTGCTACACATGAAATTACACTGACATCATTTCAGTGTAAAAGTTTAATAACATTTAGATAAAATGAAATGCAAATTGAATGCTTGTCTGCTATTCTTATTGGAATACTTGTCATCATGCCTTGTTTAGATGGTTTTGTTTCCCAAGTACAGAAGAACCATTCATAAAACTTCATCTAAAAGCACAGATTAAAACACAAGCAAAATATACCTGCCAATGTTCTACATATAGAACGACTCAACAGAAAGTAATGCACTTATGAATTTAAATCTTCCAGCAGTCTTCAGCTGCATATCAGTCATGATAGCAAATGCCATATCTCCCTGAATCCCTATCATGCATTTGGAAATTGCTGTAATTTATCAAACTGCAATACAAGTCAAGTTTTGGCAATAAATGATGTTTGAGGGGATCTGATCTCTATTCACAGCGTGTTTCATTCAGTATCCACTAAAGACTGTGACTTTTTCCTGTTAGTACTACAGCTTTTGAAAGGCAAAGGAGAAATCAGAAGAATATAAACTGATAAATTTGCCTGTGGTTTGGTACTACATAAAATTTTCTTTTGCCTTTACTTTCCCTCTCTGAAATGGCCATGACATAGTAGTCTGTATTCCCCATCATAACACATAATCTCCCCAGCAAATCACTGCATATTTGAGAACAAACCACAAATACGGTTTCATTAGAATAATTAATATCTGCCTAAAACATCAATTTTGAAGAGAAATAGATCTCTTTAATATATCTGGTCTAAATTTTTGATGTGGTCATTATCTTTGGATGATGTTACTCTTTGTCTTGTTTATTCCTTTTTATTGTATAATTTAAATAATAAATTTAAAAAAAGCACTAAATGATAGTTCAAATGTAGTAATTTCCTCAAGCAATCTATTTAGATTGTACAATGGGACCAGGAAAGAATTACCTTATTTTGGAAAAAGTACATGAATCAGAAAACATTCCTAACTATCCTATCTTTAGAAGAGGTACTGGGTCTAACTTAACATTGACACAAATAAGCAAAAATTACAAAGATAAGAATTTGCTTGGGTGTTTTAAGGCTTTTTTTTTAAGATGTAAAAAGACGCATTTTATGCTGCTTTTTTGCATTCAGTCATATTTAGAAGTTTAAATATTTTATTTTGACAATGTGCCCCTTTTGTATTTTATTTTCTCTCAGGCTGAGTCCTACATTTGTACCCTTAGCTTTGAAAGAGGTTTGCTCAGTAATTGCCTTAATAGATGCATAGTGAAAAACACTGATAAAGATTGTATTTATATTACTATTAATATTCGACTTAACTCCATGCTACTGCAACCAGATGATGGATTCCCTTACAGTGTCCTTTACTACCATGGCAGAGTAGTAACTAATTTAATCTGCCACTAGATGTCATTCCTTTTTCATGCAAATTTGAACAATGGGAAATTGTAGTTTCAAATTTCAGTTAAAAACATAGGTATTAACATTAATGAATTAATTTGCTGCATCCATGTCTAAAATAATTTCCTTTTATTGCTTTCACATACTAAGAGGATGTTGCAAACTTACTGTGGACTTTCAGCAGGTCCATCTGTACTTAACGGTAGAGGTGAAAATATTGTGTATGCACAAACAGTCTGTTGTTGATCTGTTTGGATAATTAAGCAATCCAAAGTAGAAGAGGTTGATTCTATTCAGTGAATTTCAAATTGAAGATGTATATATTTTTTATTTTTGATTAAAATATATTTTTATGTTTGTTCAGCCCCAAATTCTGTTTTTCTAAACAGAACTGCTTTTGCTTAGTGTGTGTCACCTCTCTGCTCAAAGCCAGTTTCCTTGTCTTCTCTCACACTCTATCTGGTCTGTTTAAATGCTTCCTTTCATGGCTACTGAAAATTTGCAAAGCCAAATTGCAGATGCAACTCCTCAGCCTTTTTGTGCCTTGCAGGAGGTTTCATTCTGGGTAGTGACAGATACCTGTAAAGGCCCTTATTCTTTTGATTATCTGTGCTATTTAAAAAAATGTAGCTGTTTCTTTCCATGTTTTGAAATGAAGATAGCTGAGAAATCTAAGCAGTCTATAGAAAAGACTTTGTAACATTTTATCTTCAATAGTCACATATTCATTTTTATGAAATGAATGTGAGCGGCTTTTTGATTTTTGGGTAAAAAAATATTTATTCAACATTAATTTTATTTATTATTTTTTTAGTTGCACACAAACATTAAGTTGAATATACACCATAAGAATAATAGACAAAAGTTTCACAATCTTTATGCCAATAATTGGATACCCTTTGGCATATATTTCACAGTCTTTCATCAAGGGTTCTGGGCAAGGATGCAGCACCAGTTTTTCAAATATGCTCTGCAATCATTTAAGTAACATTAAATGTAATAAAAATGTATTCAGTGAAGCATGAAAATCTCATACTCTATTTTCTGTAATCTATGATCACAGCAGGGATGGTGACTTTCTAGTGCTTTGCAAAGGCATGATGTATTTGAAATGCGTAATATAGCCATTGTTTTAATATGTGCTAACATATTTTGAAGTTTAATAACCTCTTAGAACACAGAAAATTTACTGATGATAATATTCTACTAAAATATTAAGATGCTGAATTTCCTAACAGTACTGTTTGGTATCAAATATTAATGTTTCCTTTAAATTTCACCTTCATTTCCATATACTTTATCAGGATGCAGACTGTTTATTTGAAAAGTGTAAATCTCTGGCATACCTGTACATTATATTTTTAGAGATACCTTTGATACCCTTTTGTTATTTCTTTAAAGATTGACAATGTATCAAATTTAGATATAATACCAAGAAAAAAAGCCTATCACACAATGCAAATATTAAAATTTAAATATTGCAGAAACCTTATACAAAATTTCTGCTTACTGTATCTTGAAATATAATTGCTCTTTCATTTTTTTTCCCGTTATGGAAGATTGCTGTTTTGTTGTTAAGGAACACCTGTAAGCAACACAGAAATAGAATTTTGTTGAGAGAAGAAATATTCAATCATTTTCAGATTTGAGATTTCGGAAAAATCTTGCTCCTCCATAGATTCCCTCCCTCATCCCCAGACCTGTTGTTTTCAGTGTTATTCCTTCCAAAATAACCCTTGTGGGTCAGCGTTCCTGTGCTTCCATTAGAAACAGATTCTGTTACCACAGTACTGGTACAAGATGGTCTAGGTCACCAGCTGTGGTTTGGCTCCTCTCCCCCTACCAGAATTAACTCTTCAATTGAATTGTTTCACTGTAGAAGTAGGAAATAGTCAATAATCTTTAGAGGTACCAGATAAATAATGCTGATGTGGAAGAAGTTTTGTCATTATCAGAGGAATGGCCTATTTATTAGAACATCTCACTTCAGTACAATTTCATTTTTCTCTATTCTAGAGCTGATAGATATTTTATGAGTCACTCACCTGTACTACATTTTGATTTGAGTCAGACTTTTACATGAAACAGCTTGTACAGTGTCAGTAGCTGTAAATGTTGAAACCTCTTGGCTGGAGCTGTCAATTACCCAGAGACAGGAATCAGTCCTCTCATGGCAAGTACCAGGTGCTTTTGCTTGTTTCATTCTCTCCAGCAGGACTGCAGCACAGCTTTAAAGGCTCTGGTCATAAAACTCCTTTTAGATTCCAAGGGTGCCAGTATTACTGCTCTCTGCCTCTTAAACATTAACACTTGCAGCATATGCCAGATGTCATCTTATTTCCTAAGATCAGGCTAGTGGTGTTTAAAATCGCTCTTATGTACCTTACTATCTAAAGAAATTCTCTCCATACTCCCTGAGTATGAGTTAACTTTCAAATGCCTGCTCTGTGACCATGAATTAGCGTTCTGTTTAGTAGTTAATGTCTTAATTAATATGTACAACAGAGAGGCATCTAATAAGTCACAGTGCTAGTCCTGAATGTTTCAGGAAATTTTCTATTATCATTTGGGGTGGTAGAAGCTGGTCTAAATATTTCATATTTGATGCTTGCAGTTTAAACAAAATGTCTTCTACTGATTTATAGTACAGAAGAGATATTTCCCAGCACAGCTTAATCAAAAGATGGAGATGGCTAATTCCCTAAAATACTAATCCAGTTCCTCAGCTGTGGCAAACTCACCTTTCTCTCTCATAATTAATTGATCTCCTGTTGAAATTATAAGATTCAAGGAAAGATATAAAAGGTAGCTCTCATTCTGTCATTATAGAAACATGTTTTTCATTCATGTGGAGGAAAAGACTCATACACGGAAACTGTGGCGACGCGAGTTTCAGGTTTTTGAATTTGTATGTTGTGTTTGTTATAAGTCTGTACTTGGTATGTCCCTTCCACCCCCCCATTCCTACCCCTGTGGTTCCTCCTGATGTAACCCCTCCCCCTTCCATTCCCCACTGGGTCAATGTTTCCCTGCCCAGGGCTGCCCTGGGAAAAACGGGACACACCACACCCATTCTCCCTCTCTCTCCCCCCTGTCACCATGCTTCCCCCATGGTGAGAAGGGGCTCTAGCAAAGCCCCTTCCACATGGCTGCACTGAAAAAACACTTTCCTTGACAAGAGAGAGCACGTTTCCTTCATCCAAGCCTGAACCCACGCACAGCCTGCTGAGCTGAAGGACCCACACAAACTGTTTCTGTGGTCTGGGGATTCATGCTAGCCGGCATTAGCACCCCCCCATGAAAGAAACATCTAAAGGAAACTACAATGACATTCAGTTCCTAAGTATTTTTTCTTTTCCAGTGGTTTCTCATTTTTTATTGTAGCTATAGTATAGTTAGATAAACTGCTCCTACTGATTTTTCTCCAGTTTTCATAGGATTTTAGGCTTCTTACAAGTTTCTGTTAATTTGAAATAAAGACAAAAATAAAAATTAAAAATATCCAACCCCCCAGAAAAACAAAAACCAAAAAACAATCTAGAGTCCCTAATTAGTGCTTAAAAATAGGAGTTCTACCCTGGACTAACATACATGGTTAACAGCTATGATGGCTGTTTTGTGTTATGGTGCTCCTTACAAAATCATTTTTTAAAAAGGAAAGAATAATAAATTACTTACTGTGGTATAACCAACTCTTGATCCTGAATAATCATGGTAGTTTGCAAAATAGCTCTGTAATTAAAATTCCTGGATTAATATTGTTGATTTAAATTTTGAGCATCCCATTGCTAATAAATCTGACAGTATTGGCTTTAGCAACGTACAATACTAATGAAAAATATAGCTCTGAATTTTAAGAAAATTCATTCCTCTGCACTTCTAAGACAGAACAGTGATTTTTCCTCCAATCAAATAAAAATAACAGACATTATTATCATTACTCTGAAACTGCAGTCTTCTTCATTTTAACTGGAGATCTTGCACAAGCTTATTTTATTTAATAAACCAGGATGAAATTGTTTAAACACCTAGACAAGCTAAACCTGATATGAAATGATTTTCTCAGTTTCTCAGGTAGACTCCAAATGATGATGTGAGTACACAAAGGAAGTACTGTAGGTAATTTTAACAGCTTTTAAAGCAAGTTAAGTTTTTGATAATATTAGGGAGATGAAAATGGATATTTCTTGAGCAGAACACCATATCTGCATATTTTTTTATCTTTGGTATAGAGCATTGACTGTAAAATCATCAATCTCACATAATATTTATAGACAATATGTAGAAGAAAGTAAAAACATTCCAGTTTAGAGAAGTAACATGTGTAGATTACCTGAACAGTTTCATTTCTATTTCTTGCAAGATACTAAATACTTTTTCAAAAGATACTATCTTAAGCACAAATATTTTGTAATCTGTAAAAATCGGTTATTATCTTGTAACCTGCTACAAATCAGCAGTTTTAATGTACATTGCAACTATACATTTGTTATCTGTTCTTCACTCAAAGAGATTTGTAGGGTTATTTTAGATATTTTCACGGTTATGATAGTATTAAGTAAGTGAATTTGTTTTTCTGTTTTGTTTCTGTAGTAGAAATCATCAACTCCCAAAGTTATAGGTCACCTTTTATATTCTCCATATATAGAGAATGATTACATTTGTGGTGTTGTGAAGTCCTATCTTATACAGTAACCATGCAAGGACAGATTTGAGTGAAATTCTGTTACAGTCTGCAAAAAAAATCTCTGGCAGGATTTTATTTCATCTGACTTTTGATGTGTAGAGTGTGGAAGTATATATCTGAACTATTCATCCTAAGCCTCTTTTACAGCTGATGAAAAGGAAGAGGCACTTCCAAGAGTGATTCATATAACTGTTTTTAGATATTTATTTTGGCATGAGATGAGCTGCCACCAGAGTGTCTATTTATGTTCATTAGCTGCTGTGAAGAGAGCAAAATCACTATCTCTGATGTAGACATGTGCATTTCCTTTCTGTGGCTCCAGCAGGTTTTGCGTATAGGTTTTTAAAATGTGAAATTCTTTCCATAGTGCTGAAAAGAACTGCTTAAGCATATATGTACTACATACAGGAAGAATGCTTCATCACCCAAAAGGTCCCCTTAAATTTCTGTGAGAAAAGCTGCATGTTTTGTTTGACATTGAGGTACGTGGCTATAATGGGTCTTTTCCACAACAAGATTTATAAATTTGAAAAGATCTCTCATAAACAGTTATGAAAACTTTCTATATGCCTTTGCATCAGCATGTGGCAGAAATGGTCCTTTGTGAATCTGCCTCAGTTTCACACATGCAAATTGTGTGGGATGTTAGGGGCAATGCTTCCATCAATCAGTCTCTTGTAATTAGGTCTTTGTGTTCCTCTGACTGAATTCCTCTTTGTGTTGGAACATGCCTTTTAGGATCTTTTAATTTTGTTTTTCAGTGTTCAGAAGAACAGAGCTCAATCCACAAATGCATATCCTGTGCCTTGGAAAAACACAAGTGCTTTCTTCCCCACCTATATATAGACTAAAAAGCTGGAAAACAAAAAGGGGACAGGAAGGAAACTCATCATAAACTTCCTTGTTGCTTTTCCCTTCTCAGATGCAGCCTTAGAATCTCAGTCAGTAAGGAGCATAGTGCAAATGCAATGGCTGTTTTTTTCACTCTGTCACTTCACTTTTTTTTTTTTTTTTAATGGTTTCGAGCAGAGTCTTATCCTTTCATAACTGACAGAAGGTTTTTGGGTCTACCTTGCTGCCGCAGAAGTCTGTAGTGCAACTATTGCAGATAAAGGAATGTAAGGCAGTGCAGAACAAGCACAGGAGGAAATCAAAGGAATTTGCTTCTTGAGCTTTTTTCTTTCAAGTCTGTTTAAAATAAGACTTTGATATCACTGTATTTAAGTATATAAAATTTTTAATCAGATCATATTTTTTTTTTTGTACAGTTAAGAATAAAAGTTACTATACCTCTCTATGTGGATATTTATTACACAGTAAGCATATATAGGCTGTCTCTTTAGGAAAAGTGGATTTACTGTACAAAACAAAGCCAATGTTCACTAAATTCAATTCTTAATATCTTAACTTTTCTTTATTCTGAATGAAGCTAACATGCAATATTTCTGCCCTAGTATAATAGTCCTCCATAGCATTTTTAATAATCATCACAACTTAATCCTACTCCTTCAGCTTGCAAAAGTATAAAATATAAGCTCTGAAGCTTTCTCTACATGACGACTAAAGTGTATGGTACACCAGTTATAATTCTAGTCTAGAAGGAATGTTAGATGAAGAATTAGGGGTACATTACCCTAAAATGTCAGTCATAACAAACTAACAGGTATTTCCTAGGTATTGTTGAGAGAAGCATGGAAATATCAGTATCAATTTCTTTTCCTGCTGTCAGTAGCTATCAATGAGTATGTCATAACGCATCATAACATATATTGCAAAGTTATTCCATAATTGTGCCATTCTTACTATTAGTCCATCCTTTCTTTACAGGATATGGAACTCTTAAAATACAAGAAAAATAAAAAAAGTTATGAAAATTTAAGTTTGTGGAGGATCCAGATTCCCTCAGAGACCAGTCATTCTGTGGTAGTAATATAAATGCCAAAAGATCCAATAAATATTATTTCTTGTTTGAAAGTGCTGAGTTAGCTTAAAGGTCCTAGCAATATACAATAGGCTGTGTAACTTTTTCAGTGGTTTACAATAAGTCTGGAAAGTAAACCACTGGAATCCTGCAGAAATAAAATGGATTAGATGCTGTTTCTTTGTTACACAGAACACAGACTTGTATCATTGATACCCTTCTTTTTGTTAGTGTGCTACCATGGTAAAAAAGAAAACAAGCATAGATCAAAAGAATAGGAACAAAGAATGAACATTCATTTCCTGAAGAAGTCCTGTTAATATTTGCAGATCATTTTGTTTAAAAAGAATAGGTGTAAGAGAAAAGATAACAGATACAAAGCCATTAATCTTTCACTTCAACAAAGACTTCATTAAGTCAAGAGAAACATTTGGCATATGCTCCAACTAACTTAAAGAAACGTCAAAAAATATTGGGAAATCATATTTTAGTTTATAGTGTAAGTTTTCTACATTCTCGGGTGACAGGAGAACATGAAATATGCCAGAGGAGTTCGTGAAGAATACACATTTCTGAATTAATTGAGAATTGCACATCAAAATATGGTTCTTTCAGATACCGCAGAGAGAAAGATATCACCAAATTGCCTACTATTTTCTCAATTGCCTGTGTCACTTAGGGTAATCCAAGCTGATGCTTAACCTTAATTTTCAATTTCAGAAAATCAAGAAGATATCCTCATCTGAGTATGAGAGCAGAATAAGAAATACTTTCCATTATGAAAATCCTGCCTGAATAAATATTACAAGTTGAAAAGCAGATGCTAATCTGACTCTAGTCTAAATCTATGAAGGCGACCATGGAAGGAGGTCTGTCAGAGATATGTTTTCTCTACGGTGATCCACTTGCCACAGACTGATAGGAATTTTTGATCTCACCTAACGTGATCCATGTAAATGTCAGATATACAGCACTTTTCCTAGCTTCCTCTACATTCTGAGAAGAGAGGCTGGCCCTTCAGGAGGTCACTCCACCCAATTCTTGATGCTTAGATATGTGCTTGGGTGTTGGTATTCATGATTTCTTCCATCTGAACTGTTGAACTGGCTGTCACATAAGAAGGGTGTGTCACCTATTTTTTCCAAGTACCTTTCAATAGGGAGAATGGCCCAATTTTTAGGGCAACTGATGAAAGGGCTCTCTTCAAGCTTTGAAAAACAAAAGGAGATTTTATTGAACTTACAGTACATCCTCTTTGTCTTCTCTAGGTAAAATTCTAATTTCAAGACTGAAATACAGGGAGCTAGTAGTGAAGTTATCTAGTAAATCCACACTAGGACAAGTGAAAACCTACATTAAGAGAAAGTATGAGGTATAAAACCTGCATTAAGATAAACTTAACTCAAGGTTCTACTTTTTATTTGACATAGGTAAAATATTTAACCTAAGTAAATTTTCTGGTTTTGAGGCTTAAATGAATAAAAAGATGACTTTGCAAAGTGGCACAAGAAGTACCTGTTCTGTTTTTTTTTACAATTTTTCACACCAGTTTTTGTGAATGTTAGACATCGTGACTAGCAATTTCTACCTTTCCTCCACTCCAGCAATAATAGTGACATTTGTCTAGAAAATTTCAAAATCCCATTTATGCAGTCTTGAAAACAAATTTCAGTCTTTTGAGTTGCTCAGGCATATTTGAAAACATCAATCATCCTTCTCATGCTTTTTTACCCTCCTTTGGTTACTCAGGATCCTCTAAGTGTTCAAAAAAACCCACATTTACAGTATAGCATATACAATTGTTTTACTTTCTTGTCTGTATTTCCCAGCTGCCAAACTGAGATATATATATGAATAAATACAGTGCATGGATATGTATATATATGGATCCACATATGCTCTATAATATAGTTAATGGAAGAAAAGTTGCAATATTCAACCAAGTTGCAGTAGAAATCAGAACAGTACATGTCTAAGGGGAGAGAAATTAAAATCTAAATTCATAGCTAAGTGGAGAGTATCCATATGTACAACTGATAAACTTAGAGAATCCTATTAAGATTTTAAAATACTTTGTATTTACCCAAAATCAAGACCTTAGTGGGTTTAGGATGAAGAGTTTTCTTCCAAAAAGAGACATTATCAGCAGATACTGGCTAGCTGAAGTGGAACATTGGCACTGGCACAAAGACCTCACTTGTTTGATAGGCAGGTTCCATAGCATGTTAAGCCAGATTTTTCTGGTCTTAAAGAACCTCTTAGGAATTCTCCACCTAGGGTGGTAAGGTTAAAAAGGGATAGCACTTGTCAACTTGTGAACTGCTTTGACAGTGTACATCAATTTATCCCCTGATAACCACCAAAGACTTTTTAAAATGTCACCATCACTAGAAGGTAATAATCACAAATGCATACTTTATGTTCATGCTTTGATGTTCTACTGAAAGGCACTATGAAATTTACAATCTGTCACAATTACACAAACCCAGGAGAGTTTATTGCTATTTTAGGACCGGTGAAGCTTCAGGCATGACAAACTCAAAAAAGGAACCGCAACAAACTTGTTACAAGTTTGATTTGTATCAAATTTGAGACATGAATATAAAATGTAGCTCCACAATACACTCATGTAGCTCATAGCTGATTTTAAATTATTAAGTTGTCTCACTGTATTGTGGCTTTTTTCAAAGTGCCAAAGAAAGGGCTAGTAACTTTTCTGTGATGAGAACAAATGGTGAATCAGGACATTTTTCTGTCTTTTTCTGACTTCTGTGAGGAGAGATATCTACCCAGTTTAGGGTATCTTTCTCCATCTGTGGGCACAGCTGTGCTAACAACGTGTGAACAAGGCAACGAGTCCTTCACCCACTTTGCTCCCCCTTCCCCTGACCCCTCTATCTCCCAAAGCTTTCCTCTGGTGCTTGCTTTAAGGCAATTAGCAAAGAAATATAAAGAATTTTGTGCCTACTTCTCCTATTTTTTTTTTTAATATAGTCCAACAGATTTAGTTGTTGGGTTTTTTAGTTTGTTTTTTTTTTTTTCCCTGTGAACAGAACAAAGTAATCTGAAAGAAATTTCCCAGTAAAACTGGGCTAAAGAGAAGTATTAGCCCCTAATGGTCCTTAATGCAGTATAGTTTAGTACTAATTACTCACTACTGAGGAGTCTGGACTGCATTCAGTGCACACATTAACTCCCATCACTTATGTGCTCTGAAGGCACAACACCACAGGCATTAAGATTTAGATATTTCTCCTATTTTGTCTGTTCATGGACTTAAGAGTGGGACCAACATGCCTGATGTGTTGCAAGCCATTGAAAATAATCACAGCATTTCTTCCACACCTCTTTTTCTTCCAGCTAAGGTAGATTTTGGAGCACTATTCATATGATTAGAACCCAGGTATATTATTTTAACTCACCTTTTTATTCTGCAAAATGATAATCTCACTTCAGATTTTACTGAGGTATTTCTACCTGACATTTTAAGAACATGAATTTCTGATGGCCATATTCTGACAAGCATATAAAAAGCTTAGTTTGAAGACTTTAATTTGTGTTAAACTGGGATAAAATCTGTTAATGAATTTAAATGTGATAATAATTTATTAAGAAGTTGATGTGGCAGACCTGCAAAATAAGACAACTGAAGAAGCCTCCATTCCTTAAACATGGGGTGATGAAAGATTGTCAAATCCATTGTTAATATGAAACCCTGTATTGGCTTAATATAAAATTTAATGCTTGATTTACAGATGCACTATATAGCCAAATTAAAAGAACAAAGAAATGAAATCACAAATATCCTTGAAAAGGAGATGAAAAATCAGTTAACAATTTGGTGGTGCTGCTAAGTTATTAGCAGGCCAAATTTTTGAGAGTTTTAAGAGGAACTCATGATAATGAATAATAATTAGAGAATGAAAATAGTATGTAAAATTCAATGTCAATTGATATAAAAATGTGAAAAAGTTCTTAAAAATCTAGATATAATACTGGACTAAATATACATGAAAGAACAATTACCATTTAGGAAAAATACTGGAGTATTTCAATGGAAATATACACTGCTGAGCAGGGACCAGCAAAGTAAACTGAATCAGAAAAAGTGAACAGGAAATAAACAAGAAAATGGCATTCTGCCACTGCAGAAAAACAATGTCTACATCTTGGGACTGTTTGTATTACTGCTTCCTCAGACAAGAATGGCAAGGGTAGCTAAACAGGCAGAGTGGCTTCAGGGTGAGGAGTTACTAAGGGGATGGCATTATTTATTCTGGAAAAAACAGTTACAAAGAGAATATGAGCAAAAGTCTGTAGGATCTCAAGGGACATGAAAAAGCTACTCAGAGATTTTTAAAATACCTTTTCATAAACTAGAAAAACTTGTGTGAATTTAGGCTGATCCAGAACAAGTTTGTATAAAATTCTCTGACATGATACATTGTGGATGCTAAAATTTTGGTGTAGATTTTGGAATTAATTGGATGAATTAAGAGAAGAAAAATTCCTCACCAGCTAATGAGGTAACAACTGCCTCTCTAGCCTGGGATTCCTGAACTTTACTAGAGGCTATACTGGGAAAGCATCACTGCTTGTCATGTTCTTATATCTGTTTCTGATATCTGATATTTTCTAGTACCATAGACAGAGTCCATGGATACACTAACGTTTTTCCTGATCCAGCTTGATCATTTTTCTGTTAACTTCTTTCATCTGCTTAAAAAAATCTCCTCTAACAGTCCATAAGCTTAGTCCTTTTTTGTTTGTTGACATCACTAGAGACAGCTTTGTCAATCAAAAAATTAACAGCCAAAGAATAAAATTTAAACAAGATTTTCCCAATACCAGAAAAAACCCCCCAATTTTAGCTATATTTAGCTAATTATTTTGCTATACACCATAAATATTTATACATTAGTGATCACAAATATCTCAACCAAGGTGGTCCCAATTCTGGCTGACAAAGACGAGTGTATGGTTTTGGTTTGAAGCTTTTCAAATACATAGACACAGGTGTTGGTTTCCTAGGGACCCCACTGGTATTTAGTGGTATTGAAGAGACTGAGGGGTACATTCCCCAGGTAACATTTGGCCTTTGCAGATGTTTGGGACCCTAATCTCTCTATGGACACTTTTGGGCTGATGAAGTTATTAGACAGAGCTTTAATTTACATCAGACACCAAAAAATGGCTTCTTTTCAGAATTACTTTGTTTTCCATGCTGATAACTTGGAGGAAAAGGAAGATGGGTCGGAATAAGTCCTTACTTACAGGCTATTTTCCTCCAAAACTCTTGTCTAAATATACCTCAGTAAGCCAGATGTAACATTACATTCACACATTATGTAGGATCATTTTACTTAATTTCTCTGGTTATTTTACTGAAACTAGGCAAAGAACAGCTTACAGATCTCAAAGTGATCTGACATATAAAGAGCCAGAACTTCACAGCATGGGACATAATCCTTTGGTAAAGAAACCAGAAATCAGTCCCACCCACAACATCTCTTTTTGTTCAGGGATGCAATTTGTTTATGAATTTTGCAACAAATATAAAATTCATTTTCTGTCTTGTTGAAATTTCTGTAAGTTCTATTCTGAAACCAGTACACAGTCTAATATTTTTGTGTAAGAAGACATACAGTAAATCTCTCCTTCACTTTCAAAGTCCTTTCAGTCATTATATTTATAAAACCTACACTGAGCTGTGACTGAAATCTATGGGATCTTTACCATTTCTTAAAGGAAAGCAGGATTAGGTTATTGATTCAGTCTGATTAATATGTATGATGCTTCTGCAGCTACAAAGCTTTTTCAGACTTGTTTTTATAGCTGACTGTAGGAACAACAAAGATCTGCATTTCTTTGCACACCACTTGACAAACATTACGTCCATCAAGTTTTCCTTTTCCACTGTCAGATCTAAACAGAGCCCTTTTGATATGGGATTACTGATGCTGGCATTAGCCAGTCACTTACAAAACCAACTGCGACATCTTGAAAGCAAGTTTAAAAAATGAAAACAAAAACATAGCTTCAGTTCTGAGTAGAATAGGGATCATTCTGTTTTATGTATATGCCCAAAAGCACGATTCCAACCTGCTTTCACGGAGAGGAATTTGGTGATGTGTGTTACTGCCCCAAGGCCTATTTTCACATACTGTACAGCTCTGACTGTGAAGTGTTGTACAAAAATATTTAGTTTTGCAGTGCCTTAGGAGACTTACTTCTAATGGAGTCAGTGGGGAATGTTCTGTATTTCTCCATTAAAAAGGGCACAGTTTTTCTGAGTTTATAAATAGCTGTGGATCTCCTTTATTTAATATTACATAGTCATATGCTATCTCTCTGTTTCATTCTTCTGTGCAATGGTTATTTGTATTCCATTGTTATTAAAATAGTATAGATGCAAGCATACATTATGATAGAGAATTATTAAAGATTACACTGATTTAGAATTTCTAACCAGTATCACTTCATCACCCTACTGACCCTACAAGATGCCTGCAAGCAAAAATGAATTTGAGTCCCAGCATTTTCCACTAAAATTTACTCAGACAAAGTAGACTATAGTCATTAGTCAAGTTTCTACATATTATGAACAGGTGGTGCTCTCAATCTGCTCAATATATTCTAGCACACCGAGGACCAGACTGCAATACTCTCACCCACACTGGGAACATTTTTTTTTTCTACAGAAGCTCTTTATCCACTGGAATTTCTTGTGGAATAACAGGCCACAGTGTTTCATAGCTTAAATGTAGAATAGCTTGGCCTATATGAGATGCTGGTATTTGGATTTTTGATTAGCTCTGTGAAAAACGGTGTATTTTCTTGTTGCATTGCTCTAAATTTGTCATTACCCCCTTTTCCCTCCCTCATTCTTAAGGGTAGGTGAAAATAAGGAACCCTACATGGGATTATAGTGGCTACTTATAGGCTAAGCATCCCTGCACACCTATCAGCTAAGGGATTATATATGTGCTACCCACTTATGGGTATATCCCTCTTACCATCATGAAGTGCTGTGGTGGTTTGGGTTTTTTCTGCCTTTTGATGGAATTCCTTGAATTCTCTTCTGCCAAGGAGTATTTGTTTAATTTTCAACTTTGCTTTTGCAGCTTCTCAGTTTACATTCATGTTTTTTGGGTTTTTTTGATGTAAAGGAGTAATAGTAAGTTGTTAGTACAATATGGTTTTATCCTTAACAGCATGTGTGATGCTTTTTCTTACCTCTCTTTTTCAATTCCTTGATTTTTACTTTTGTTGTTACATTTTGGCAGGCAAAGAAAGCAATGGCATAGTTACCAAATCTTTGGAGTAGCAGAGAGTAGAGGAGAATGTTAATGTAGGAAATTCCAGTTTAGAATCATGAAATCTGAAAGAGAAAAGGGACTCCATATGGGAAAAAACATTAAATGCATGCCTCTTGCTAGTGATACTACTGGAATTAAATACGAAACCTATGAGGGAATTTGAGAACTGAGCTGTGAAAGATGGTACTAAAGTCTCACAGAAAAATGGCTTGTAATTTTGTGACTGGAGAAAACCTCAGGATGCAGCATTATGAGAACATAATACTGGAAGTACAATCTTTCTCCTCTGAGAAATACACATTAAGGAACTAACAGATAAGATGGGAAATGTGGTGAAGTCGCCTCATCACGAGAAGGATTATGGGGCTGAGAGACAGGCTTCATTTCCCATGACAGGGAATGAAACACAGTGTGACATAACACTACCTGAGCTGAGAAACATTACTGAGACAGGTAAAATCTTATCCTTTCTTGCTATGATTACAGAACCCTTTAACACATTCTGTACAGTGAAGATGAATGTAGAGCAGGCACCTAATCCTGAAAATTATATGCTGGATTACAAACACTGAAATGGAACCATTAGAAGAACAGAGCAAAATATTTTACATTTTATACTGGCTTTATAAATTAAAGCATACAGTTACTCATCTCCACTTGTGTCAAATAAATAAACTTCACTGTTATTAGGAATCAGCTACTAAGTGGCAATAAGGTTGTCCTGAACCTAAAAGTAAAGATCAACAAAGCATTGACTTCAGAAACTTTCAGACATGGAAAAAAATAATGGTCTGAAGTGTCCTATCAATAAGCATGATGAAAATCTGAAGTAATCCCACTTCTACTAGAAATGTTAGAATCAAACACTGCATTCTAACACTACAGCCAGTTTTAATCCATCTTTATTAATAGGTGTTTACTTGGATCATAATCAAAGTAATTGCTGGGTTAAGTGTAAAAATATTAAATAATTTTTTAAAGGGAATAATTTAGAAGAATTTACTTGTACAGTCTATAACAATATTCTAGAAATACCAGAATAATTTAGGTAAAAATGAAGGTTTTTCATTAAATTCTTGTTGAGATCTTTAGAGTCAGTTGCATATTCCTTTTTATATGATTTTTATGAGGCTGGAAATTATTGCTAAACTCAGGGTAGATTTAAAAGATGCACTGCATTCTCTGCCAGGATATGAGACAAAATAAAAAGTGGTACAAGACATTTGCATCCCTTCTCACCTCCCACAAGCAGACCAATGTCCAGTCTGACTCCAAGCAGTAGTGTGTTTGGAAAAACCAAACTCCCAATTTCTTAGTTGCTGAACACGGTATTTTAAGGCTTGGAATTTGCTTTTGGTAATTTTGGGTCAGCTGTTCTGATGGTGTCCCATCCCATTCTCCTGCTCACTCCCAGCCTTCTTGCTGGTAATGGGGCAGAGGGAGAAACAGAGAAAATCTTATTGCAATTCCTCAGCAACAGCTAAAGTGTTGGTCCGTATCAACACTGCTTAGACACGGATTCAAACCAGCATCATACTGGCTGCTTTGAATAAAGCTGACCCCACCCCAGCCAAACCCCCTTACACACTCATTGCAGAAACTGTAACTGTGTAATGGCAGAAGTGTTCGTCTAAGACATAAAAAGCATGGACACCAATGAAAATTATTACTGATGACAGTCATTACCATACAAAAAATATTCTCAAAATACTTAATGCTAAATGGCAGCTCTTTGGAGAGTTGAATAATAACAGAGCTAAACACAGCCTTTTGAGGGTTTTAAATATTCTGCTCAATTTTCATTTTGTCCCTCTCATCCTTTCTTCCTTGGAAGAAAGATCTTGATCATAGAAGAAGTCTTACGTGCCATGTGCAGGAGGGTAAGGGATTAATGTGGCAGATCTGACCAGTCTTCCAGAGATAGCTGTCCTTGATTGCCTGCTCCTCCCTCCTGCTGGAGCTCCTTCACAGGTAGGGGGGACAGGTCAAAGTGCCTGCCCATGCCTTAGCTGCAGGGTGCATAGTCTGTCATCTGTCTTAAAAGTCATTTCTCTATGACACTTCAGTTAAGCTGCAGGATGCTGTGCAGACACACCTGAAGCACTAAATCCTTCCAGATGACTCTGCTGAGGTGTCAGTGTCTCTTTGCCTCGGCCAGCCCTGGCACCACGGCAAGGAGGGGCACGGCTTGGTGGCTGAATGAACCTTGCCCATCCCATGGGCTCTGGTTTGCCCGCAGGAGTGAAGTGATGACAGCAGGAAAGAAGGAGACAGTCTGCTCAGGGTTCAACCACTGGCTTTATTCATCAGCTCAGGGTGTCTGCCTTAACAGAAACCCCTACCAATAGGAGCCTCAAGCAGAAAAAGAGGCAGAGCACCCAAAATTAACATGTTATATTTGGGGGAGGAACCCAGGGATGGGTTTAACTGAGGACAAATCAGGGATCATGTGGGCATGGCTCTGCAGGTAAATGACACATATTACAACAAATCAATAACTCAGGCAGGGAGACAGCCAGAGTCTTGTCCAATCACTCGATGCCCTCACTGGAACATTCTAGACTTTTGGGAGAGGCTTCAAAGTGACAGACAAGACCCAGGGGCTGGATAACTTATGATTGACACATAATGAGGGTTGGGGTAAAACTAAGAAGGGTTAAACATGGGTGACGTGGGACAAACCATTACAACTTATAAAAAACAATGTAAACCAAGGAACAAATGCATACATAAAACTGATAAAACCAAAACCACACCACTACATGACTCTATTGCAGCAGTAGTAATTTCTAAGACAAGGAGCCAGAGACCTTCTGGGCTGACAAGGTTTCACAAGTGCTTTTGTGACCCTGTATAATACATTAGAGTAATAATTATGTTATCCTCACTTTCTTGGTGATCAGAATGGTTTAGAAAGCATTGTTTAATACAGTGTGATTTTCAATGCTTATGAAATCTATTAATTTGTAAAATAAATTATGTATTTTTTACAGCTTTGCATCTCTTAATTATCAGTTGAATGATTAAAGTTCATGTCAATTCTCCTCTGGTAAACAGGCAAATCAAATCTTTATCTATACTGGAACAAACAGGACTACTTTTGTCCTTGCCTAAAGGAATAATGTCGTTGCCTTGAGCTTACATCTATCATTACCATCAGCTGATTAGAATGAAGGAAAGCTTTAAATGTCCTCACCCTCACTTATCATTCAGAACTTCCTCAAGCATTACAGCAACTGTGAATCTCTTCAGTCCTTCAAAAATACATATAAAAACTATTACAAGCATTTTTTCAATAGGTTCAACAGCAGGAGGTAGTAAGTCCTTTCTGTGTGTTGACATTTGAGACTTATCTAAAAAATACTTTCACAGGCTACTTCTAATCTCACTTTCTCTGTTGAAATCTTTGTCTTGGAGAGGCTGTTCTCTGCTTCTTCAGTTACAGATATGGCTAAAAAGTTCTGATAAACAAGGAAACAAAAGCATAACAATACTTCATTTAAACGATTATTTTTTCAAGTGTCTTAATAAGACATCTGTGCCATTTAATGTAATATTTTTATTTTGATATTTGTCAAACAGAATTCAAATTCTTGTTCCTTAAAGTCTTAAGCCACAACTTCCCAACAGTTAATTTCAAAGAGAAAAGGTGTGGGCTTTCTGTAATCACAAAAGAAAAAGCATACTTTCAGTAGCATTTTTTCACAGCTTTTGATTTGTTGTAGATAAATGCTTTCTTTCTCTGGACATGCAAGAGGGCTGCTTATAAAATAGTATGTGATAGAAAGGTATGGGTGAGTGAAACAGCAACCAGCTGTGGAAATGCTAGCTGCTGGGAGAAGGCAGCTACCATATAAAATTAATTCCCATTCTACACAGGGCAAAAATCACCTCTGGAAATTATATCCTACATGTAAACTCTGTGGGTGTTCACATATACACATAAGATACAGCAAACAAGAGACTTGCTTATAAATGCCAAATCATCCTACTGTAACCCTACTGGTTTATAAATAAACACTTGATTATAATCCTGGAGTGGGTTTCTAGGAGCAGGGAACACTGAAAGTTGTTTTGAGCAACCTTTGGCCACTGTTTGCAGAAATGTCGTACATATCAACATCAAACACAACATTTCAACAGAAACTCACTTTACCACAAAATCCATTGTAAGAATAACTCTGATTTTTGTATATTTTATTTCCCCCTTTAAAATTGTGGAATAATAGCATTTCGCAGGAGTGGTGTAACAGCAATAATTCTCTAGATATAGAAAAAGGACAAGCTGTATAAAGTAGCATTGTTTTTTACTAGACTCATGGCTGCACCTGGAAGAAAAAGCAGGAGTTTTCAGGCTTTCCAGATGCCGTTCAGGTGTAGAAGTAACACAGCTCAAGCTAAGTATAGGCTGGGTATAATTGCTCTCGGTTTGACTTAATTATGTTAATAAGAAAATCCAATATGGAAAACTTTTTGGTATCTATGAGACATAGGTGCAAAGTGAAGAATCAACATTTAGATTGCTGTTAAAGAGGGACATAGCATTGCCTTCTGCAACTGAAAGTAGCACAAATAAACAATGTGTCAAGAAGCCAGTGTTTCCACTAAGTCACATGTTTTTGGTGTCCAGTGAAATAAAGAATTACAGGTCAGAACCTCTTTTGAGGCTGAAATTGTTTTGAGTTCATGGCTCTTCCTTAAGCTTGAGAGGTGAGAGATGGTGTGGATCTTTAGTGAAAAGCATCCCTTCCCCCTGCTGCTGACCAGCTGTATCAGCCCTTACATGTGTCTCTCTGTGAGTTCATTCTGCCGTGCAGGAGTTTGGCTTCACTCACAAGAGACATTTTTATGCATCAGATAAAGCATTTCTAAAGTATGAACACTTAGGGTTGGAGTGGACACTCCAGTGGTATTGGATATGGGCTGAATAAAACCAAGCCAATGAAGTTAACTTTCCTTCTGTTTTCCACCTGACTAGTATGAAATGAAAATAACATTCATAAATTAAATTACTTTCAGAATCTTCTACTCTTTCCAGTAAGCAGGAGTATTTTACTCACTATGTATTTCTCTAAACGAGGTGGCAGTTTCTGTACACCTCTTTTCATTTGAGCTATATGGTATTTTGGTAGTGGTGCAGTTTTGCATATCCAGCCCAAATTTGCCTTGACTGTTTTTCCCATTAGTTTTTCTATAACATTAAATTTAAGGAAAATTCTTGAAATTTGCTAAGCAATTAAGCCAAAGGGAGACTGTTTTATGATCACTGGTGTTAGGCTTATAGCATTTCTGTACATGGGATTTTTCTTCACTGGGAGTGGAACAGACAGAAGTTTCTTCAAAAGATTGATTAAAAAAAAGTTACAATTCTATTATTTATAAATAAGAAAAAGAGGACTTGCTTCACATAAACTTTCTGATTGCTGTTTTAAGCCAAATAATTGCCATTTTCTCTTTTATCATCAGATTTTATGCTATCAAACAGCCATATCAATACTTGAGAGGAAATAACATAGATGTATGAGGGATTAAATGCAGTAAAACATTAGTGCCCTGAAGTAACTGAAAGAACGAAGAAGATGCAGTATTTCCCAAAAATACATGCCATCTAATCATATTGACCTAACAATTAAATCAATACAAGCAACTGAACTTTTCAAGAGAATGAGAAAGAACACATAAAGAGGTATTGCAAAAGAGCACCTTGGAACATTTTATACAACCGAACAGTCTATTTCAGTTAGAAGGGATGTACAGTGACCATCTACTACAGCTGCCTGATAAATTTAGGGATAAGCAGAAGTTAAATTGTGTCACTCAGGGCATTTTTCAATTGTGTCTTAAACAGTGACAGACTTGGAGCATTGACCACCTCGCTAGGAAGCCTGTTCCAGAGTTTGACCACCATCTTGGTAAATAAATTTTACCTAATCTAGTCTGATCCTCTTCTGACACAGCTTCGAACCCATAAATCTTATCACCGAATCCGAGGGAGAAGAGTTCAGCACCTCCTTTTCCTCATCTTCCCTCCTCAGCAAGGCATAGAAAGCAATGAGATCACTCCTCATTCTCTTTTCCCCCAAACTAGACAAACCCCAAGTCCTCAACTGCTGCCCAAGGACATTTCTTCCACCACTTTTACCAGCTTTCTTTCCTTTCTATGGACACACTTGAATGACTTAATATCTTTCTGAATTAGTGGGGCCGAGAACTGTGCACAGCACTCAAGCTAAGGCCACATCAGTGCTGAATACAGTGGGATCATCAACTCTTTTGACCTTGTGGTGATGCTGGGCTTGATGCACCCCAGGATGGAGCTTGTCCTCTTGGCTGCCAGGACACGCTGCTAATTCACATTGAGCCTGCTGTCAGAGATCACCTGCAGGGCCCTTTCTGCAGGACTTCTTTCCAGGTACTCCTCTCCCAATTCATATTTATGCCTGGTGTTATGCCATCCTACCTACAGAATCTGTCATTCAATATTAAATTTCATCCCATTAAGCATAGTTTAATGGTCCAATCTATCTATATCCCTCTGCAAGGCAAACAGCCCTTTCCCTTTGTGAACCCACGCTGACAGAGTTTGATCATTGCATTGTCCTTTAAATGCCTTTCAATTGGACCAGCATGATGTGTCCATAATTTTTTAAGAAATTAAGGTTAGAGTAACAAGCCTGTATTTTTCTGAGTCCCTTACGCCATTCTTGTAAACTGAGATAACACTGGCTGGCTTCCAGTCAGCAGGAACCTTCCCAGACTCCCAAGACCTTGGCTGATGGATGATAGAGAGGCTTTCTGCAGTAACCTCCATTATCCCCTTCAGTACTCCGGGATGAAATCCATGAGGTTCTGTGGACTTAAGAACATTCAGCTCATACATTTTCAGGGTTCTAAACCAGTCAAAAGTTCCCACAGTTGTGGTGCTCCATCTCAGGTGACCAAGCAGCCCAAGGTCTGCCATTAACATTAAAAACTGCAGGAAACAAACATTGAATACTTCTGCATTTTCTTGGTCCCTATTGCTCAGGTGGCCATCTTCATAAAGTATGAAACTGATATTTTCCTGACACCTTCTCTCACTATTAATATACATTAAAAAGCCTATTTTTGCACTAGATAATTCCACAGTTTTGTGAAAAAGAAAAAAAAATACTATGTGTCCTATGAGGATTTTTTTACTGAACGTTCATTAATCTTTCTCCCATTGAATAAACAGCAGGGGTGATATTTAGATAACCCAAATAAAAACATCTACATCTGAGTTTAGGTCTCTTTTGTACCCAGTGGACACCTAAGTGTTTTCAGAGTGAGATTCGAATTATTTAAGCTACCTATTTCAAAACTATGTCAATTGTGCCCTAAAAGGACCTATTTTTTCTACCAGCTATGAATGATGAACAGGATGAATCACTCAGCTGAAGAGATCTAGATTATCCATAGCAAGAAAAAACATAAATCTGAGACAAATAATTTTTCTAACCCAGACTATGATACTTTACTTCCATCTCTGGCAAAACATCTGTAGAAAAGCTGTCAAATTTGGATATAAGTGCAGGGAGAAACAGAGCTGAATTGCTTTGGATCCATTTTAGATAAGAACTCTTTCTTCAAATTCATATATAAAAGTATTTTCATGAGCAAAGTTGTCAAGATATTTGATGTAGTCAGTGCACTCCTTGAGAGGATGCAGTACCTAGAGGCACATCCTGATGTCTCATACTTAACACCATCTTACTCCTTTGTTGTTCCATTATAGTATGTACATACATTCATAAAATTAAGAACAATTTAAAATGAGTGAAATGTCACAGTTTGGCCCCTACTACTTCCATTCCTTTATGATCTGTAAGAAATCAAATTCCTTTTCATGGTGCTCTGAAGTGTCAAACACCTCTGTTATAGCAGGGCGTTTATGTAGTATGTGGGTTTCCTTAAATGATCCAAAATAAATTTTATAAACTATTAATGTGCTGTAAAAGTAATTTGTAATCCTTCTTGACATTTCCTGTTGAAAGTGTCATGCAGGTAAAGGTCAGCTTCCAAACATCGCCAATAAAATTCTCTTCAGAAGATTAAATTGAATAATTTGCTACAAAGTAGCTGCAGTTTTTTATTATACCTTAAATGTTATGGTGACACGTAAGAAATCTGCTCAAGTAATTCCATTGTGTAAATCAACTAATGCTGTAGGTTCTCACATTTTCATAATCAAATACAAATTTCACACAAGGAATAAATGTCAGCTAGTAAATTTTTGAATGTCATAAACATATTCATGAGTTCTATTCTAAATATTTTAGTACATAATAAAGGGAATAGATACACCTCTTATCCATAAAATATAGATTTATGTCAAAGCACACCCCTCAGTTTTATAACCCTACTAATAGTATTTTAAATCCAAGCTGAGCTATGATACATAATAAATTGTTATTTATGCCATTAGATCATGCCAGCTGCACCACAGTGTTGAGGCCCAACAAGAGATAACTGTAATTGGTGTAATCTAAACACATTAGCTAAAAACTGCAATAAAGATTTAAGTTATGCAAAATATTTAAGTTTTGCACTTGACATTTTTAACTTAATTAGCACAAATGCTCCATTTAGATACCTGATTTTGTATTAACTATTGTACATTATTTTAGATTTCAGGTCTTTTCAATTTCCTGGTAGTGCAGGTAAGGCAGTGATCAACTATTATCTTGTGAAGTTATCTCTGAATTTCAGTGATTAAATTAAATTCCATGGGCAGACCCATGGAATTTATACACATAGCTTAAGCCTGACTTAAGGGTAGTCTGTAAATGCAGATAAGCAAATGAACTTATAGATCATTTCTGAATAGGATTCATAGGACAGTCTTAAACAAACATGTGAGATGATTAACAGGCTACCAGGCATTCTGGACAGAATGTACCTCACAGATATAGTCTCTGGTACCCTGCCAGAACCACATGCAGTAAAAGAAGCCCCATTAGGAAGGAGAAATAAAATAAAACTGGAACTTGTCCAGATGGTTAAAAAAGATCATATTGAATAAATTCACAGACCAGCAGACTGGTCTAACTCTATGGCCACTGTTTTAAAACTAAATTGGCTTAAAGATTGAAATAAAATCATCAAATGCTAAAAGGTAAAAGGTCAGTAAAAGGTCACTTCAATCTTAAGAATGCAGATTATGTCCAGTATTTTACATGTACCAAAAGTACCAGAAATCTCTTTTTTCAGTGGAAAGAACCCAAAGTGCGTTATCTGCAAAGGCATTAGTAAGACTGATTTATATTTTATTTTATGTTTTATTTTATTTTTTTTTATAATTTAATGTAACATAATCTCATCTCACTTGCTTTTTATTTATTCTGTTTATAAGTTGGTCATCTGTAGGGGGTTAGTATTCTACTAATTAATATATACTGACAATAGTGAGAAAACAGTGGATGGTTTTTCTATTTTTATCATCTAAAGACATTTTCCTGCAATGAGGGTACAAATTATTTATTTGGCCCTTGACAGAGATCTGCTAAGTCCAGGGACCAGTAGTTGGTCCTTGGTAAGATAATGCACTAATGTCAAATTTCTGACTAGCAGCAGGCCCTACAGTTCCTCTGTCAGGGCAATATATCAGAATGGTCAAAGAATTGCTTCCTATCATGTTGCATTTCAGCTTGCATTGAGCAGACACTTCTGGTTCCTTGTGAAGAGGTGTTGCAAAGATGATGTGAATCATAGAATTACACAATAATAGTTTGGATTGGGAGGAATTTAAAAAATTTTCTAGTCCCAACCTCTGTGCCGTGGGCAGGAGGCACGACACCTCCCACTAGACCAATTTGCTCAGAGACCCATCCAGCCTGGCCTTGAAAACTTCCAGGGATGAGACATCCATAACTTCTCTGAGCAATCTGTTCCAGTGCCTCACCACCCTCATAGTGAAGAATTTCTTAAAGTAACTCTGAGACACTGAGAGACCTACTAAGCACCTCTGAGTCAGAGAAGGATTGGCTATCAAATCTGGACATATCTGTTCTAAGCTCTCATAAATCTCAGAAAATCTTACAAGCAGAAAAGGGGTTTTTTGGGGGGGATACTCCAGACATATGATAAGATGGACCACATCTACAAGATTTGTTATCAGGACCTCTCCCTATTTAAGAAAACTGAAATGTAACATCTGTAACTGTTTTGCATATTTGGAGTAAAGAAGTTTTTCTAGGTATCCATCTGTATTCTTCTGCTGTTTCTGCAATAGGTAGAGACAAAATTTTGTGATTTAGCTGTGGTTTGTATGCAAAGGAGAAATAGTGTGGTTTTCCCAGCATCCAGAATAGCTCTGTGTGCATTAGACACATGAGAAAAATCAGCCTAGCTTCTTTAATCTGCCTGAAAACTATCTGGACAAGAGGTGACAGAAATTCTCGACAACATCAAAAATCAGACTGATTGTATTAAAACCTTTCACTGTAATTGAGAAGAGTCCATACTTGATACTTAGTAATTCAGTCTACACGATAACCACATATTTTATACTGGCTATTATATCTACACAAATTTACAGGAACAGGAGAACTGTGTAATCTTTGCAATTGTTTGTGCAGTTAAAAGTTCTGTCATTCAGAAGGAAACTTTGTACAGAAATAATCAGAATTATGTGGAAGTCCTTCAATTTTTTTTTCTGATGTATTCAATATTTTCAAGCATCTTTCTTCTGCAAGGAATAAATAATCCATTAGAAAATTGTCATATAAATTCTTTCACTTGTGATATGACAAGTGATTTCTTTCAAAATTAAATTTGTTTCTAATGAGGCTGTTAGTGTCTCTTTGATAAAGAATTACCTAGTAATTTTGCTGCTACCATGTAAGTAATTACAGGTGCCACTGTACAACTTCAGTATTAAGAAGTCATATTGTCTAGTGGGTTTAAAAATGCCTATTCTCTAATATTGTGATAATTCACATACAATTAACTGAAACAATTCAAACATGAATTTCCTATCAAACCTCAGTATGAAAGGTATTACTCTGTTGAATCTTTAGATATAGAGTTTACATTTCTGCATTTTAAGTGGCAGAAGGATTCCTGGAAATATTAGTAGTTACAGCCATGA
This sequence comes from Trochalopteron elliotii, assembly GCA_024734555.1. NCBI lineage: Eukaryota > Metazoa > Chordata > Aves > Passeriformes > Leiothrichidae > Trochalopteron > Trochalopteron elliotii. The sequence continues at coordinate 1,917,267 of JANPWX010000064.1, read as the reverse complement.
GTGGAAATTTATTTTTGCATCCTTAGCAATTTGGGCATGAGACAGAGAGTTTTTTAAGTAAATGTTCAAGCCTGAACCTTTTTGAATGACTTCATGTTCAGTTGGATCTTCATCTAAGAAGGAATTTTCAGATTTTGGATATTGCTCAATTGCTACCTCATCGATTAAAGATTTCATTGGTGAATGAAAGACAGCCACATATTCTGGTCAAGAACTTGGTTTAAATAAGAATGCAAGAATCATAAGACTGTTGAAGCTAAATTACTTTGTTTTTATTTCTTTTAAATTTTATTTGTTTGTTTCTGGATATGATAAAGCAGACATTCAATGTTTTATTTAAAATCAAGAGCACAATTTTATGGACAAAAATTTTGTCTTATACTTGGATGCTCTAGGTTTAATTTCTTCTCTTTTTTGATTAAAAAATTCAGAGAAAGTGAGTGATCATGACCAGTGGAGCAGAGCCAGGTACCAGCAGGGAACAGATTATTAGAGCTCTATGACATGGGGAAAATGGGTTGTTAGCATCTGTGTCAGAGAGGTCAGGGGCAATTGAAGACACTATCATCAATGCTCTTTTAGAAGAAGACCATTAACTCTCAGAAATTTTACACAGATTTATCTCCAGGTATGATCTACACTATCCACTACACTAAATATGCTAATGAAAAATATGTGTATGGGATCACACAGCTCCTGCGTGACAGAAAAGATCTGACACACAGAGCCAATAATGGACAGTAGCATATTTTTCAAAAATAACCACTGGCCTACCAGACCTGATCTTCAGGGAGTTTGCAAAGACCATCACAAGAAAAAGCTGGACACTAAAAGTCGTAATACAAGTGTGTACATATGAGCTCAACACACATGCCAGTTTTATAGTATATTAGTTTTCTCATTCCATCCTAAACTCAGCTTGATGCTTCTCATCAGTACAGACAGAATTTAAAGTTATCATCTCACCAGTGGTTTGCCTCGTTTTGTGGAAAAGGAAGTGAATAGAGAGGCAAATCTGGGACAGAGTTTATATGCAATCAAAGAAGCATCTGCAAAGAAAATTAGGTGTATCCTAGGATGTGTCAGCAAGTGTAATTAAGATGTCAAGAGAAATGATTGACATCTGACATTTGTGAGACAACATCTGGGGTACTGCCCCTGGTCCTGCACTCCACAGAGCAAGAAAAACCTTCTGCAGTGAGGCCTGTGGAAGGCCACCAACATCAGGGGATGGAGCACAGAGGTACAAAGAGAAGTAAGAAACAGATTTGTCCAGCCGAAAGAATAGAAGAATAAAAGGTATTATTTCTGCTTCTTCAGCTATCTAATTGGACTCTTCTCTGATTGGAAATGTTAGGGAAAGAGGACACAAGTTGGGCTTGGGAAATTTCTGACTACAAATAAGGAAGAACTTTTTGTACCACGAGGGTGGTCAAACAATGGAGGAGGAGGATGCCCAGTGACTGAGATTCTCCATAATCAGAGAAAATCATAGTAAGACTGGACAAGGCTCTGAGAAACCTAATGTAGGCTTTCCCTAAGCAGAAAGTCAGACTAAGTGACCTCCAGAGGTCCTTTCCAACATAAATAATTCTATGTTTCTATGATCCCCAGGCACTCAGCATGGTGTCTCTATTAATGAGAAAGAGATGTATTGGCAATAGGAAAAGCCTTCAGTCATTTTGCCCAACTCTTGTATAGGCAAAATAGAGCTGCTGTACTTTATATAGACAACTTTCTTTTTGCCACTCTTATTAAAAGTCTAAGCCAAACCAAAAATGTCTTCACTGAAATTTACATGCTTTGCTATGTTAAATGTCATGAAAAGACAGTCTTTCTGCAAGATTTTTTTTACTTGCAACTATATAAGTGGCACAAAACTCAAAGTTCTTGCTTTTTAGGCCTTTATGATATTATTTTACTGCTATTATTATTACTATTATTATTGCTGGTATTAATATCATTATTAATGAGATTTTTAAAAAAGGAAAATAGTATCTGCTTTGCTTTGCAAAAATATTAATTATGTGTTTATGGATATATAATTATTTGTAAAACATTTTCAAATCTTGAGATGGAAAGTGCTAAATAGATTCAGACTATTTCAGATATGGTTGAGTTAATACTTGGGAACCTGACAGTGTCCCAGCAAAAGCTGATCAACTTAAAAAAGAGTGTATATCTTACACATAATTTTATTATATTTATTTTTATAACTTTAAATATAAAAATATAGGGCACAATAATGATTAGTATATTCTAATGACCAATCCATCCAAGATATTGCTATAAAGATAAAAATACTAGTGAGGTATTAAAATCTAAAATTAAATTAAACAGAAGCTTTGAGCTCAGCATAACAAGACATTCCACAGAAGTGAAAGAGACAAAGTATTGCCAAAAAATGAGAAAGAGTAAGTTACCTTCTAAAATGACAAGCAGAAAACCCTTAGATTATATAATTTCTCAATTATTTAATGCTCAATCTTTACAGCAAACACTTCTTTCACCATTTCTTTATACCAGATCAGGATTTCAACATCACGTGTCTGGTGGTGATGCTACTATTTGTAATGTTTGGTAATTTTGTATTAGTGTTTGAATGTTTTGGCTGCTGGGTTTTGTGTGAAATGCAGCCTGCATAGTGAACAGTCTGGGAGAGCTGCCAACAATAAATTGCAATAATCCAACCTTGATTTTGTAAAGCCATGAGTCAAAAGCTCAGCATCTTGCTGACACAGCAATTGTCTTAACCTTGCTATGTTCCTGGGATGGTAATATGAAGCCTTATCAATATTGTTGATGCAGCTCTCTGAGGAAAGCTGAGGGTCAAAAATTACTGGAATTTATCGTCAAGGGTGTTTCTTTCAGGATTCTGCTGTCCAGCAGCAGAACAGTGATTTAACATTAAATTTTCACTAGAATGAGAGAGATATAGCCACATGCCTGTGGAAGCACAGCAAGATACAAGTAGAAGCCAAAAAAAAATTGTATAAACCCCAGAAAAATTAAATAAAAGCTGGTATTTACACTTTCACTGATGACTATCTGTTTTTAAGTTTGCCCTGTAGGTTTTAACACACCAAATACAGATTTCTAATCTGTTCCACATTCTCTGAAATCAAAAGTTTCCAGGAAGGTCATATCTGGTCTTTTACAGTTGGTGCATCATAATGGTGTGGAAAAAGATCATATTTTCTTCTTAAGGAACAATTTGAGATGAAAGCAAATCGGATGGACCTAGACATTTTTCAGTAACAGACACACATAGAGTTGTAGCTTCTTAATTGAGGTTTAGGTTTTTTTAGTTATTTCTTTAGAAGGACTGCTCTCCATAGAAGCGACCCATGCTGGGGCAGATTGTAAAGAACTGCAGCCCCTGGGAAGGACTCATACTGGAGTGAGAACTTTATTGAGGACTCCTGTGGGAGGGAGCCACTTCCACTTAGGAGGAAGGAGCAGAAAAGACAATGTGTGATTACCTGACTGCAGGTCCTATCCCAGTCCCTGTGAGTTGCTGGAGAGGAGTGTAGAGAGAAAACTGGTTATAAAGTTGAGCCTGGGAACATGGGAGTGGGGGTGGGGAGGGTGTTTTAAAGTTTTTTTTAATTTCTCGTTATCCTACTCTGATTTGATTGGTAATGAATGAAGTAATATTTCCCTGAGTCTGTTTTCCCTGTGACAGTAACTTCTGAGTGATCTTCACCTCCCATCCCAACCCAAAAGCCTTTTGTTTTATTTTCTCTCACCATCCAGCTAAGGAAGGAAGTCATAAAGCAGCTTTGTTGGGCACCTGTTATCCAGCCAGGGGCAACCTACCACAGCTGTGCATTTATTGTTTGTCTTTTTACATCCCCATAGCATTGGATAAGAATTTGAAGGTCAGAGAGGCTATAATTTTACTCAGGTTCCTCTTAATCTGTGTGGAGGCAGGTGCAAATGGGAGCTAACCAGTTCTTAGTTCAATTTCTGCAGTCGCTTCATTGAATCTTTCGAATGTGTTCACTCTCTGAAAGATGTCTGCCTTGAATGATACAGAATTGTCTAGAGAGAGTATTTATGCTTAAAGGATCACTATCCTCTCCTGTGACCCAAATCCTCTTGGGTTTCAAGACATAATAGAGCCAAAGCCTGGAAGCTCCCAGCAGTGTCTATTCAGTGATAGATTAATGAGTTACTGGGTGACATGTCTGCTAGAAGGTGACTGACTATGTCTCTTTAGGGACTGAGCACCTGTTTAACCTGCTTTTTACTTTCTGTAAAAACATTGCCATTACAAGAGGACTAGCAGACACTCTGTTCCTTAAGGACAGTCTAGTGTGGCCTCATCAGACTTAAAGAGGTAAGTTCCAGGCAAACTGGATGCATCCAGCTTCTGCAACAGACAAGCTGTGGGGAAAACAGTGAAGAGAAAATGATGCTGGCAAGGAACCAGACTGCAACAGTGACCTTGGCACAGACATGGATAGCTCTTTTGACTTACAACATAAAGACCTTCAGCTGTGATCAGATAACAGATATGTTGATTGTAAACAGAAACCATTAGAGAATGACAAAACTTCTTTCAAGGAAAAGGTTCAAAAGTCATTTAGAATAACATGAGTGTACATTATTTTAATGAAAATGCCATGTAGTTACATTACATTTTCCCACATCAAAGAAACACAGTCATAAACTCCTGAAGATGTGGCCTAAGGTTTTCAAGATGAAATTCAAAGTCCTCTTCTCATATAGAGGAGCACACTGCTCCTCTGTGGTATTGAGATCAGATTGTACAAAAAGGCATTTAGCAAAATCTTTGCAATCACTGACTAAAATAATTATTTTTTTCAAAGGATGCTAAGCTTGAAAACTATTGACTATCTTCCTGATATCTTCTCAGGATAAGAAAGATACAGGAAGAATTTGGTTGGTTCAGAACAATTTGCTTCATTGCTGGTGCTACCCATTTCTGGGCCATGTTATGAGAAAGCCACCAGATCATTGTACGGGGAAGGACATGACTTTGTATATTGCAAAAAACCCTCTTGTAGAAAAAGGGAGCTTTTCTTACTACTGACATCCTTCACCTTTGCTCCATTGAACTAATTTAGTCCACAGATGGAAGACCTCCCTGATAGCAAGCGTGAGCTTTTCACTGGCAAAATCATTCAAGTCAAAAACCGAGTTATAAAAGAAAAGAACTTGAGTTCAGGCACTAAAAAATGATTTCAACTGCTGTTGGAAGCCACACTGAAGAGATATTCACATGCAAGAAATCATTTATGTGGAAATAAATTTGGAGATTTTATTTTTGAATAAACCCAGTTTTGTACAGGATACAACAATGGTCATAAAGAATTTATTCGATATCACTTTCTAGGGGATCTGTGAAATATTCCTGATTACCTTTTGATTTGAATTGAAATGGCATACTGATGTTAGATACACTTATATGACTATTTTAATGGAGTTGTTGATCTATAATTTTTTGTTCTTAATTAGTTGCATTTTATCATGTCCCTGTCTGATTTGGTAAACAGAAATTAACATAAATGTGTTAGAACTTTGTTAAACCATAAATTTGATTTACTTCTTGGTTACTTGTTAAATAACATGGATAGTTTCTTGAACAAGGCCTAAACAAGCAACGCTCACCTACATTATCAACTCAGAGTGAAGGAGGAAATGACTTCTTAACTTCTCAGATTTTTGGGAAAAAAATCACAAACAGATGCAATTGGTAGGAAGAAAGGAGCTTCAATCCATCAATCAGAAGGATCAAAAAACTGTCTGTTTGGCGGTTTTTTTTGGGGGTTGTTTGTTTGAATAAATAAATAAATAAATGGTTAAAAAAAATGTTACTTCCAGAAATACTGGATGCATACAGAGGTAAAATTGCGTAATCTTTCATCATTGAGAAAGTAATTTGTTGACCTCAGGTCAATGGTTGGATAAAGCTCTGAGTTCTGCATTACAGCTGGTTACTTTAAATCCAGCCCATGGATACAGGTGTAATCTCACAACGACATTGTTTTATCATTTTTTCAATAACTATAAACAGTGATTCAAAAATATATGCCTATTTCTATTAGTACTTTTTAGGCCCAATAAAACATACATATTGAGTACACATTGCATTGGGTTATTTCATGTTGTATCTTTTGACTGGTACAGAAGTAAATAGCAAATTTGCTGACCAATATTTCTTTTAATTCATTCTGAAAGCTGTGAGAAGGGGGAATATAGAATAATAATGCAGAACAAACTGTGTTCTAAATATAGCACTTTTTTCAACTTATGTGTTTGCAATTTATAACTGATTTTGGATAAAAGGGGATAAAGTCAATGATCTGTTAGATTCTATGTTGCCAGTAAACTGTCTGCCAATTCCCACTCCCTGCATGTGTTATAGCAGCACAATGTCCCCAGATGCTGGCTGGAAAGCCAAACTACAATTACTTACCAAGCAGAGAAGCTACTGAGATAAAGTGCAGCATTTTCTTTGATTTTTGTGGCAAATTATTAAAGCCCATAATAGAAATAGGGACCTGTTAATAGTTAAGCTATCCAAGGATTACATGTAATTGTTCCTGTCTTTCCTTCTGGAAGATGTCCTTCATATTTATTTTGACTTTTGTAACACTTCTTATAAAACAGAATCCCTTCTAAAATATTATTTCAACAATCAGTTCTATCGTTCCAGTAAAACCAGGCTTTCCTACAGGTATTAGCAACTGTGAAGACTGTAAGCAAGAAGTCTGCTCTGCACACACATGGATTTTATCCTGTCTTTGCTCTAAAAGGCAACAGGTCTTGGGTATTGAGCTAATGAGGTCCCCAGGGTGGCTGGATACTGACTGAATAATGTCTCAGTATCTAGGGTCTCTTTCTCATCTGTAAACAGAACTGAAAATCATTGCTGGATTTTCTTTAAATTTCCTGATGGGTTTAATAAGTCTGTGCTACTGTAATACACGTATAGTTAAGCTCATATATTTTCAGATGTTTGTACAGTATTTTCTTGTCTGTGAAAATATTCTGTAGTGACTCTCAATTTGAAAAAGATATTCACAGCATGGTCACGGTATTGCAGTAGGATCAGATGGGATAATGAAGGGAATATGTACTCTTGGAAAGATCTGGTGGTGCTGTGGATTTTGGAGGGTAAAGGCAAAGCACTACTATGTGGAACTCAGTTTAATTTATTTACTAGTCCATAATCCACCTGAATAGCTCATTTCAGAGCCTGCAAAGTGCTTAGACACGTTTACTAAACACATCTTGATGCTTAAGACTTTTGTTCCTCTTACCTTTGACTGAGGGCATTAGCCTCAAGAAGTAATTTATGGATTTTCTTTTCTAATCTAATTAAATAAAGGGAGGATTCCCATTGTTCTTTTATTTTTAAACTGAAATATGCATCTTTACTTTCCAGATGATTTTGTGTTTTGGTTCTCAAGAGATATTAACATCTCAGAAGACTTCCTGGCCTGTTGAAAGCCTTCTTTATATCTTCACTTCCTACCTGCCCCTCACCAGGAGACTCCCATGGTTCTTGTTCTGCCAAGGTGCTCCCTTCCCTCTTGCTGCACAGTGCAGGGAGGGAAAGAGATATGAGAGATGTGCCTTCCACCTGATTTGTTCATAACTTTCTTTTCAATGAAGAAAGAAGCCCCTTGTTATAGTGCTGGTTTTGACTGGGATAGAGGTAATCACACTGTTAGGTGTGGTGAAGCCCTGCTTTCCTAGGGACAGCTGAACACCTGTCTGCCCATGGGAAGAGCTGAATGAATCGCTTGTTTTACTTTTGCCTGTGTGCACGATTTCTGCTTTACCTATTCAGTCATCAATTCCCTCACTTTTACTCTTTTGATTCTGTCACACATCCCAGTTTTATGGCTTAGCAAATGTGTGTTCAGCGCTAAAAATGGATTAGAATACAGATTTGAAGGCAGAAAGGCAGAAAGTGATGTGACATCATGGTGACTGGATTTTGGCAGCAAAGCACTTGGTTCATCTTTGCCAGTTTCTGACACTTTTTTCAGCTCGTCTCTGGTTAAAATCCACAGATGCTTGCAAAGGAAGTTTTCCAAAGAGGAGCGCTCTGGTATGCATTATGGATTTCCTGTGCAGAGGGAGCAGCTGATCTGCAAGGCAGAACATTTAGGTGTGCAATTGGAGACACATATACTGTATTTTCAACCACTTGGATGAGTTTGTCCTGTTGTTTTATCCTAAGGGCTGATGAAGGAAATGAGCTTGGGTGGAAACTATTTGGCAAAATTTTGTCTTCCTGAATGGATGCAGAAAGCTAGCAAAGCGCTGGTATGGTCTGGGTATTACAACTTTGGAGGGTAGAATTTGACCTGTAACATGCAGGCTTGTAATTCTCTGTCATAAAACTCCCATAAATCCAGATGGGAAACTGTTTCTCTGGAGAAGATGGTCCGTGTCTGTACATATATTTTTTTCTTTCTTTCTTTCTTCTTAAGAAAGGAACATTCTGCAATCCAATAAAGCTGTTAAGAGTAAACTCTGATCCTTGCAGTTTTCCTTTCTAGGGGACCCCAGGGAAATTATCACAATTGTTTATTTTTATTTATTATTACTAAAAGTAGCTTTTACCTTAAAATCTACTGCCTGGTAGAGATTGTGATGGCTCTTTGTATTCCTTTGAGAATCTCAGACACAATCCAATTCTACTTCAATTTACTAAAATACTGTTAATCAAGAATTAAAAAAAGGTAATTTCTGTGATTCTTTTGATTTTCTTTCTCATTTTGATTTTCAAAGAGTCCAGTGACAGCACAAAGAGCAGGATAAAAATTCAAAATAATTTGATTTTTTAAAATACTTTTTATGTGTGTAGGGTTTTTGTTTACTTTTTATGTCAGAGTAAGACTCATTCCGCCTACAAATGAGAAGTCTATTTGCTTAAGTTAAGGATATGCAGAAATATTCTAAGGATTTAGGAAGTTATTGTAGGACCCCATTATGTTCAGCATTCTTGAATTGGTTATTGTGAATGAGAAAAAGCCTTTTTCCCTGTTCACACCATAATCACTGACACAGAGAAAGAAGATCAGACTCCTGTCTCTGTAAATGAATTAAAATTAAAATATTCCAAAACCTAAATCTTTCAGATCACAGGAAAGAAACACTGGCTTTTATACAGTGCCTTCATTCTCTGTTGTATTGTCTCTGTCTGGGAGCAAAGATGGTAAGTAAATCTAATGTTTGCTGGAATCTCTAAGTGTTTTGGATATTTTCTGTATCGCTTAATCTAGCAGACAAATAAGTTAGTACATAGTTGAAAATTAAACCGTATACTTTCACATGAAAAAATACCCCAAGTGCTTCTGCAACAAAGAATTTTGAAATTTCCTTTTTCAGCATTCTGAGCAGCTAAAGTTGGAATGATAGTTTATAGTCTAGGCTTTGACACCAGAATACTTCATATTTAATTTCCTGAAACATGCATTCCTGCTCTTGATGGCATAGAATGAAAGCAGAATTAAGTATAAAGGCCTTGGATATAACATACTGCTCCCATAGCCCTGGAGTGGTCTCTGCAGGCTCCAGGTAAGTGCCAAAATCTGCCATGATATCAGCTACAGCAGTATGGAATGAATTTATTCCATATTGCTCCCTTTAATGACCTTTCAGCAATACCAAACTGATTTCATTTCTACAGCTACTGTTCTTCCCTATCTCATCTTCATTCTTTCTCCCAGCTTGAATTAAATGAGAGAGGTGAGAGATTTATTTTTGATAGTTCATTGTTATAAAGTGGATAGCTCTGTAGTGTTGTATAATATAAAAATCTTCATTACACAGATATATTTGAGTGCATTCTTCTCTAAAGAAAGCCATATAGTTGAATTAACTCTTAGGTACTCAATACGTAAAGTATCACTTTGATTGTGGTACAGCTCAGTAAACACTGCTGGATGGCAACAGGGAGGGAAAGGTTGCCAGCACTTTCAAAAAGGTAGCAGACTAGAAGCTTGCTTCCTGTAGACATCCTGACACACGGTAATAAAACTCAGCAGTCACCGTTCTGATTTATATTTGAGTGTCCACACAGTTCTGCAGAGACATTTCAATACGCAATCACTTGACCGCACACCGAATTCACACTGCGAATGCTTGTGCATTGTGTCCTACAGCGATTGTGACTCAGAGGTGCCAGCAGCTCACTCCTAGACCATTAAAGCTGCTGCATCTTTTCTGATGCCATCTTCAAAGAAATATAAAGTGCTTTTGGAAGGCTGTAGGGAGTAATTGCTTCTTGACATATTGGATGGATTGAGACAGCCAGGGAGTTGCATTTTTCTGGGGATAATTTTATGATTTACTTGTGTGTATATATCCAAACTAATTAATATTATAAATCTGTACAATCATTAAGAAAAGTATGTGCATTCTGTTTACTGTAACGAATTAGTGATTAGTCCAAGTCACTAGTAACTTTGGACTAAATTGCACATGACAGAGCAGAGATATGCAAAAGGATGGGAGAATTCTGGGAAGCAAGAGGTAGGAACAGACAAAGCAAAGCATTGTGATTTGCCCCAGCTGCACAGATTGCTGTGAGGAGTGGCATTGCACTGATAGCAAAAGTGGAAAATAGCTTATTGCTTTTCATATTGAGCAAAGGAGGTGGAAGAACATGCTGCACTCTCCCTGCTGAAACAATGAGTCCCAATTCCCCAGTCTGGTCTACAGGTACTTGTCATATAATGTTTCCTTCCTTGAAACATACTTCAAGAATACCATATAATCCTTTATTTGCTTTTAATTGGAGTAAAAACTTCCTGAGCACTTGTTTCTATTATTAAAATTGTTTGTATTATCATAGTGACCAGAAGCTCATTCAAGGTGCTGTGTGGGTAAAGGATATGAGGTTAAAATGATAGATCTTGTTTCAAATAGCTTTCAATTAAAATGCAATAGAAAATTCATCTGATGTGGATAGATCAGTGTTGGATGAAACAAACTGCTGATTGAGAAAAATGATGAAACATCTTCATGCATGGCCTTCCATGTGTGAAAAGAAACATGAAAAATTCCAGCAGTGTCTGTTCCAAAATGTAATCAAACTGTCAGATGTAGGGCCAACCATGCTGTTATTTCAAGCCAGAGTTTGCAGAGTGAGAGTACAGCTAGAAGGACTTTGACAGTTAAGACTATCAGCTTGTGTTTGACATGAAGAAAGGACAAGTAATAGCAGGACTCAGAGGGAGAGATGAATTTATTAGTCATCTTTGGAGCAATATTGCTCCACATACTGTTAAGAGAATATGGGCTGTATGACAAGGTGGATTTCTGTGTAGAGAGATCCTAGAGATAAAAGAATGTGTGAAGTTTATAGTCTGAAAGCTTGAATTGTCACTGAAGCTTGAGTCAAAGACTATTGACCTGAAAGACAAGCAGAAGGACAACCTTGTGGAACAGATCTGACAAATTTAGGTTGCAAAACAGAAGGAGGAAAAAATGAACTCATCTGATCTCATAAATATTTCCTAATATAGGAGAAGGAATGAAGGAAGTGGAGGAAATGTCAAAGGTGAGCCACATCTAAAAATAACAAAAGAAATATTGTAATAGGAAAGATCACTGGAAGAGTCAAGGGGGAGATTTATAGTGCAAAGAGAATCAATAGGTCCATCAGTAAACAAGAGGAGTAGAGGAAGGAAAAGGAGAGGGGTAAAAAGGAATGGAAAGTGGGAGATCAGGAAACATGATGTGACAAAGGCATGAAGTGGGGGATGAATGTCACAGGAGGAGAGTTAAAGTCATCAACAAAAAAAATGGTGCTTGGAGAAGACCAAAGGATTAACAATTTGTGGTGAATAATAGAGCTCCAGGCTGAAGGATGTGATTAGAAAGAGAAAAGGAGTTATAGGCTAAGATGATTTATGGACTGATTTTAGTAAGGATGGTAGTTCTCAAAGAAGGTTTTATTTTTTAACCCAAGGATGATTTTAAATAATTTTAAATTCAAATCAGCTTTAAGCATTGTGATATATATGATGGTAAATTCGTGCAATTAAATATAGGAGATATTTTAAATGTAGTAAATGATAAAATGTATATTTTTGTAACCCTGTAAATGTAAAACTAATCCTAGCCCCTAGAATGGAGAGGGCGTTTTCCAAGTACCAAGACATGCTTTGTGAACTGTGAATAGACAAGTCAACACCTTGATTTACACCGAAAAGGAGGGTGGCTTGCCAGGATGTGGCTCATTGAGTTAATCAAATCTTGTACATCTAGACCATCAACTCATCGATACTAATCTCAAGAATGAACCCTAAATTTGAAAAAATCAACATCCCAAAAGAGGATTCCCAAAAAATCCTTTCAAACACGTTCCAGTGCCAAAAAATCTGTTCAAGATTCATCACCAAGTGAAAAGACTGGGTTGGACTCTAAAGACACAATACCTCTGCTGCTGGGAGGCACAAAACACAATATAAGAACCCGAACCCAAACCCAAACACCATAAAATCGTGGAACAGTGTGAAATAGCAGCCCTACTGTTGATCGTCTGTTTCACCCAACATTAAAATGTTGTTTTCGTGGCTGTCCCAGATAGATTTTAAAATGGAAAAATAAAATTAATTCTCTTTATCCAATTGGCTAATTTTCATTTATAACAAGCATAAAATGCATAGGTAACTTAATCAGGAGCTCAGTTTCTCAAAAAGATTTTAGTCATACCCTCCACTCCTTTTACTACTTCTGATCTCTTCTTGTTTTTTGAAAATTTAGTTTTAGTAAAAGGAATGAAGATGGTACTTATTCAGGCCAAGCAATTCAGTGATCTTGCCTAGGCTTGGATCATATTTGAAATTCAGATATTAGCATTCCCAGAACTTACAATGTAGATGATTGTACTCAGTTAGGCAAAGTCCAACAAAGTTTGGGACTAAAGAGAACAGTATCTAAACAGCTTATCTGCCCAGAGAATGCAGCCTCAGAAGGAAGGAAGGTAGGTAGATGAGACACATGACTAAGACTGCATCCCATTCAAAGTTTTTGTTGTACGTGCAATTCTATCCATATGATTGTGATACTCAGTTTTTCACCAGTGTGACTATTTTACATGTGATCTCAGATTGGTGTGCATGACTCATTATAAAAAGTTGTGAAGTAGGATTTTGAAAGTTACTGGTTCATATATTTTGATAATTTAAATTATTTAAACAGAGGAAAAAAAGGATCATTGTCATTGAACTGCACGAGCTAAGAAAGTAAAGCAATGTTATTAAACTTTATAGCTTATAATATAAGTAAATTGCTTGTGCTGAGCAGGAAGATTTTTTCTTTCTATTATTCTGAGTAATAAGTACTGGCTGCTCCCCAAGAAAAGGTAATAAGCAAGATGGGACAGTGAATTTATTGGATATGTCAAATTCAGGTTTCTTTTGAAGGAGGGAGCTCTAACTTGTGTCTCTCAACTCCCATAAATGCAAGGGGCCATATATTTAAGAACTGAGCAGTTATTTTTCCCTCCTTGAGTACACAGTGTGGCACCCTTTTGACATTTTTTCTAAATACTTAAATCAAAATGATTGTCATAAGGTATCTGGTACTCCCTGCAGCATAGGGGGATGTGTGCTTTTTTCTGATGTGGTAAAGCTGTTAAGGAATCTCTTTTTAGTTTAAGTGTATTGAGCCATATGGTATAACAAATAAAGTTTTCAAAATGCCTTGAGCTCTTAACCAAGTGAATATAAAATAAGATGCTCAGTAAACAAACAGATCAGGTGTGTATCTATACCTGTGTACATACATGAGGAGCAGCTGAGGGAGCTGGGATTCTTTAGCCTAGAGACGATAAGGCACAGGAGAGACCTTATTTCTCTTTACAGCTTTCTGACAGGAGGCTGTAGCCATGTAGGGATCTGCCTTTGCTCCCAGGCAACCAGCAATGAGACAAGAGGTAATGGCCTCCAGCTGCACCACAGGAAGTTCAGGCTGGAGATCAGGAAAAATTTCTTCACTGAATGTGTGGTTACACATTGGAAAAGGCTCTCCAAGGAGGTGGTGGTATCATCATCCCTGGAAGTGTTCCAAAAGTGACTAGATGTGGCACTTAGTTCTATGGTTTAATTACAAGGTGGTGTTTTTCACCAAACAAAAGGCTGCCTTGTTAATTGACCCAAATATTACTTTGGACTTGATTATCTTGGAGGTCGGTCGGTCTATCATCTATCTATCTATCTATCTATCTATCTATCTATCTATCTATCTATCTATCTATCTATCTATCNNNNACTCTCCTAATTACATTATACCCAAAACAAAGACTGAAATATTCTTTGGTTCTCTAAAATTATAGCAAATTTATAAGCAGAAATGGGATAATTATTTCCCCCTTATTTATTTGACCCTCATCTTTTAACTATCATAGCCTTCCTTACTTTCTTTTGTAATCTCTCTGCTCAATGGATGGCTATTTTGAACAGAAGCGGTCCCATAGTCCCATGGTAACACTGTGGAATCTTGGAATTACTTCTCTTCCTACCTGCCTCTCCAGTGCAATGGCAAATCTCATTACTTTTAGCAAAAAGTAATAACTTGTGCCAAATTTAATATGTCATCATTCATTCTTCCTTCCTCCCCCCCCCAATGGATTAAAGAGCAAGTTAGGGCTGCTCATAGAAAAGTGATCAGGCTTTTGACAACTCTGAACTCCTATGCTGGAAGTTAATCAATCTCATTACCTTCTCAGAAGGGGCCTCTGCAGAAATGGAAGAGACTCTGTTACTCTGGTACCTGGTCACTGTGTCTTTGGTTGTCTGAAGCACAAAATTGTAGGGCTGATTTATGTCCAGACATGGGTATTTTATCTTTTTCCACTGAAAAATTGAATTTCCTGTAAAGTTTAATTCAGCACCTTGAACTAGACTGTGGCAAAAATGGTCTTCTTTTGCAATACTGCGGTGTGTAATGCCAAAATAATCGACCTAGTTTACTGCAGTAGAAAAATACATATACCTTGTTTTATTCTGGGGTCATGGTAAATCATAAGCCTGTTTTGTGAAACCGAACCTGTGTGTATGCACGTATTGGTTCCTGCATAGAATTCAGTTTTAATTCTCAATTACAGCTTTCACTACTTGTTAAAACAATAATTATGAAGTTTATCTATGTATTATATTTCAAGTTAGAAGGTTCTTACGTAGAGGGTAGATGATTACTGACAGAGGAAAGGGAAGAATTTCCAAACAAAGGAAAACAGTACCCCAGGCTTTACCCTGTCAAAATCTGTTACGCAGCAAAGATCTTCAGAAGTGTGTGATATTCCTGTTGACATTTCTGAGTGTTTATACTTGGGCTGATTACTCTCCAGTGTCCTCTGCAGACAATAGTGACAACAGTGAAGGAACTGACTTTTCTCAGCATTTATTTAAGTCTCAGTCAATGTTAAATTCCATCATTTGAGTTCAATGAATCAAAACTCAGTGCTGATAATTATTGTATTTGCAATACCAGAGATTTTACAGCCCTGGAGACAGAGCAGTAGCATTCAGCTAAAGAGGAATGAGACTCAGAGAGCTGCCTTGTTAATTGACCCAAATATCATTCAGTTAATGAAGTGTTTTTAAGGATTCTGTAAGCTCATGAGATGTCTGAGTGATCTTGGACGCTCCTAAGAAACGGAGAATCTTTATCAATGCCAAAGAAGGCAAATAAGTCTAGGTAAAAATACTGGCACACATTCCCGTCATGGAAATGAACATAACCTTGATTCTCATTTTCCCAGTGTCTTCATAATGTATTATATGACCTCCTCTTTATAAACATTTTTAATGCAGTGGAGAAGGTGTGTCCTTCCCACAGAACAAACAAATTAAAGGGTTGTGGACCCTCTCACAGTTGCTTACAGCCCAGCACCACATACAAAGATACAAAGTATCAATAACTGCAGAAGATTCTCCAGCATTGCGCTTTAAAAGAAGACCTGCAGTAGCTGTGTCTGGAGGTGATCATTTGCTTTCAAAGAAGGGGAGTAGGTGAGACTTCAGATTTGCAAAAGGAACTACAGATGGGTCTGCTTTTAATGAACAGCAAAGTGCACCTCACCAAGAGGAAGTTTAAACATGAGACAAAGCTTGAGTTGATGTTTTGTGCTTTTGTCTACTCAGTGTTTTTAAAAATGTCCAGCAGTACGAAATCAACCACCCGACCCCGGTGATAACCATTGACTAATATTATCTCTGTCCTTTTTTGGCAAGCATACTGCACAAGCCCATTTGCTGATATTGAGAATGTAACCATCAGTTAAAGAGCAATTGGAAATGATTATAAAGAGGATTATTCTTTAGCCTCTGGTTAAGGATATATGATCCAGTTCCAAGAAGTAGTTTCAGTTATTGAAATTTACAGTCTTGCCTCTTAAAAGAAAATCTTCCCTTTCTTAACTGGACACAACTGTAAAATACTGCATAAAACAGAACTTAGACAATAAACAAAAGAAACCATCAGACTGCTAGAATATTCCTAAAGCTGTAATATCTGCCTGATTTTGCTCCCATGAATAAAAATTGCAAAAATCTTACTGCCTTTTTTTGAGGGTAAAGTTCATCCACTGCTAAACAGTCTTGAAATTATATTAGTGAAGGGCAGAAGTAATTGCTCATAGTATAAAGCTAAAATTGAACAATAATAAAAGATGTTATTGCAAAAATGGTCAAAACACTGTTTAGAAGAAAATGTGGAACAACTCTCTGAGTTGAGGATATAAGTTTCCAGTTTCTGAGTACACCAAAGGTTTATACCTAAAAAATTAATTACAATTAAAAAAAACAAAAACAAAAACAAAAAAACAAACCAACCAAACAAAAAAAAATAACCCTAAACTAAAATCCGCCAAAGTACATCCTGTAAGTAATTAAAAGTTTGGTCTATAGATTGATTTTTAAAACAATGTTAATTTGAACTTTGTATCTCTGTGCTTGTGACAAGCATTCATCTGGAATAATTAAACACTTTGAAATGCAATTAAAATCAATGTCTTTCTTTGACACAAACCCATTACATACATTTCTTTTTGTTTGTCTTAAAAACACAGTACTTTCTGAGAAGCCTCAAACCAGCATTTGCAGTTGAGTGGTGTTTGAAATGTTTTGATACCAATAGCTTCCCTCCTACAGGGGAAGATATTTGATCACTGTGGCAATTTTTGTCTTTCTTTCATATTTAATTCTATTTTATTTTTTTTAACTTTGCAGCATATTTTACAGTGACTTATTGTACATTTCAATCAAATTCACAAGCTGCCCAGCAGATTGCTCAGTGAAAATTGCTATTTAATGCAAATAAGGGTGTCTCAGTTATTCCAAGGGAATAAGGCTCTACTGTGTAGATATTTTTTCATTGAATGTGATCTAAATTGTCCAGGCAGATCAGCCACTTTCAGGTATTTCTTGTACAGTGGACATTATTTGAACTTGCAATAAAATGCCATTTTTAAATTTTTGCAGCCACATGTGCATTCATAGATCAATAATTTTATATCAGCCCCACATATGACAAAAATTCAATGAAAAATACAAGACTGCATAGATTAAAGATAAATAATGCTAGGTGAAGTGAGAATCATGTCTCGCCTCCACCCCATACCATGTGGCAACCTCTAGTTCACATGTTGAAGACTAATCTAAGTGGGCACAAATTGTTCAGTTGCACAACAGAACACTAACATAGCTTAACTCTGGCATTTCAGTCAGGCAAACTGTCACCTCATCAAAGTCTCTTACAAAATGTCAGCATAACAGTCTGCTTGAATGTTAGTCTTCCAGTCATTTGGGGATCAAATGTGTCCTCCTTTATGCCACTTTGTGTATTGTTCCTTCACACTTCATTTTCCTATCCTGTTAGCGCTTGTGAGGGACTCTTGACATTTTTGGTTTGCCATGTGGTCTGAAAAGTAATTTTTTCCCATTTCCTGGGGCATGCTGAGACTTTCCTGCAATTTTTTTCCTTTTAATCCTGGAAGAACATTTGTTGAAAGAGAGGCTAAGTTCTAGAGGTCCCTTAGCCCTTGGCTTTGGAGGTCAGTACTGTATGTATCAAAGGAAGGAGGAATAAATCCCTGTGGACAAATACAGACTCACTTTCTGCAGGAGTAGTTTCTTCCTATTGCATAATGTGTACACTGAAAGAGGAAATCTATATCCCAGTTTTTTTCTTTTTTCTTTTCTATTTTATTTATCTGTGTAACCAGCCAATGGTTATTTTTATAATGTATCTAGGCTTTGAGTAATTTTAATCCCTTGGCCTCCTTTCATGTTTGATATCTTATTCTGTTCTTGCAGTGATCTCATTATAGAGCTTAATAATTTGTGCACCTGGGTATTTTAAATGTTTTACTTCACTGCTTCTCACAGAAGAATACCTAATATAGCATTACATTAGTATTTGCAATAGGTTCAGGTTGTTTTATTTATTGAAATTCAATAGAAAATAGAGTTTTTCTATATAATTATATAGAAATATAACAGAAAATTATATCTATTAGAAGAATCCAGACATAACCATCATAACAGTCAGTATATCTGTAGGAATTTTGCCCTGGCAAGGCAAGTATTGTTTACCCAGGTATAATTCAGTCTGAAAAATCAAATCTTTAGATAATGAAAGAGTGACATTTGATTGTCTCCTAAAGAGTGGGTACAATTTCTTTCCTTCTCTTTCTGCCAGTATTCTCTAGGTTTGTTTAGGGAGAAATTTGTTAAGGTTTATTGGAAAGCTGTTTGTTAGGTGGGGTATGTTTTAGCTTTTCTTTCCAAGTAGAGGCTATTGCACTCACTGAGAATTAAAAACTTAAGGAGACTTTTAACCATTTACACAAAGAAGAGACCTTAGCTGAACAAACTCAACAAGTTGAACAATCTGAAATAAAAAGAAATATTTTTTTCTTATATTTAGAAGAAATCTGATAATTTTTGAAATAAAGCTGGAAAAAAAGGAGCCAAGACTCAGACTGGGTGATTGTTGCCTGAGAAAAAGGTGTCCTGAAAAGTGGCATCTAAGTAGTGGGAAGAATATCTGCTAGTCATTGCAGACAGTTCAGAGACATTTCTTCAGAGAACAAGTCAAAGAGAAACTCCTTTCAGAAAAGGACAGAGAGATTTTGCTACATCAGAAACTGGATTATACAATAGAAGAAGCAAAGCAGAAACTTAAGCTAATATCACAAAATGAAAGGAAGAGGCAAATGCAGCAGCTCAGGACCGTAGTGAAAAGGCAGAAAACAGAAGAACAAAAAGCAAACTTCCTCCCTTTGTCTTCAAGGAAAGAAATAGAAAATCGAGTCAAAATGATAGAATCACAAACACAGCAAATAAAGTAAAGCGAAATTAAAAAATAAGATAGGAAGCAAGAGGTCTCTCAAAGAAAAGGCAATATGGCAAAGACTTATTATAAAATGACAGTCACATTTTTGGACAATGATAACTGGGATCAATTTTACATCTGAACATCTCCCTGTATGTGATGTTTCACTGCTGTTCTGCAGCATGCTAAGAAATGATGCAGCATGAGAGACTAAGAACTGAAGAGAATGAGAGAATAAGAACTGAACATGAGAGAATAAGAACTGAACTTCGTTCAGTTCTTAACAGCTCTTTCCTTACTCAGAATGCTTCTGGGAATTGACAGTCATTTCCAAGAGCAAATCAGCCTTTCTGCTTCTGTTTACAGCAGGGGTAATGTACTTGTGTTCTGGGCTATTACACAAGCTCCTGAACTTGTGGTGGGTGGCTGCTGTTTTGTGCATGAATGTTTCACACCAGCTTCCTAGGTAATACCTTAATTTTACAGATTTTCAAAATAGGAAATCAATGATTTCTAATGGAAAGTCTTTTCTGCCAATCTAATCAACTAAATTAAGGCACTCATTAATTTAAAATTGGTCTTAGAGAGTATTTCTCTTTTTTTGCCATCATGCTTATTTAAGTTTGCCATGGGCTACAACCTGAAAGCTTGTGTTCTCAGCAAAATCTATGCAAAACTGTTGGAGTATTGTTAATGTTTTCCTACTTAAATATCAGATCTAGTAGGAAGGGGGAGTGGGGACTGGAAAGAAAGAGGAAGATCTAAAAAGGAAGATCTGCATTCATACCTACAGGCTTATACATAACCCTACTCATATGCCCCCCACAGAAATGTACTTGTCCTTTACCTCACTGCTGTATAAAATTTCAGGTTTTCCTGTAATAGAGATATTCTCCTGCTACTGTCATGAAAAATTCAAAATGCGTTTGCATCAGTAGCTCACTTCACTGATACTCATGTTATCTATGTCATATCACAGTTTGCCATGTATCAACTCAGCTTGCATAATTCTTCATTGCTGCCCCACTGCTGCCTTTTTGAAGGAAGAAGTCTTTTTCAAGAGGGAGCATGACTGAGAGGGAGCTTGTAGACTGAGGTCCTCTCAAAACCTGTGTGTTGCTCAGAACTCTGCTTATTTAGTGTAAAGTGTGGGAAAGAATATAAATTCAAGTCAGGTAGAAAGTTACATGTTTTAATTATTTGATATATTTAATGTTCTTTTTTGGCACAGAAGGGTTCTTGAAGAATATCTGAGATTAATTGTTTACATGTTTTTTCTTTTAAATTGTGGGAAGTTATACCAAAGATGCTAAATTACCTTCCTGCTCATATGCAGTCTTCACTAATCTTGGTTATGCTGTGGCTACACTGTTTAATTTGCAATTGTTTTTGTTTCTTTGACTGAATTGTTTCTACATCTTTAACAGCTTTTGGCTCATTACAGAAATTGCAGCATTTTCTTCTTTCCATAGCAGGAATTCTGAGTTTTCAGCTGAATAAGTGTGTGCATGAGCAAAGTTGTGGACTCAGAAAATGTAGTTAAACTATTTTCATGTTGCTAATGAGGTGCTGGGGTAAAAGAGACTGCATCTGCATCTGGCTGAATAACATCTCACTTGAAAGCAGTGTACAACAGCTTGTTAAACTTACAGTCACACATACAGACCCACAATGCTTCTCCCTCCTTCTCTTCCTCATGCTTACCAGCCCCCTATCCATCTAGCTAAACTCTCCTTTTTAGAACTGAAGAGGTCTTCAGATCTGGCACCAGGATCTTGCCAACTTATGGGGCACCCACCTTAACTTAGCTCATCCACAGTTCTTCCCATGGACTGTCAGGGAAGGCATGTTTATGAGAAGAAATTGTGGCCTGAAGGTTAAAATGTAAGGAGGTGTAACTTGGGAGGTAGGATATCTTGGTAGCTTGGCTGTAGCAAACTGTACCTTATCCTGCAGACTGAGACCTAGAAAAATGATGTGAACCTTCCTTCTGAGTCCCAGAGAGCCCCAGCTCCTGTGTGAAAACCTCTGTCAGTGATTGCCCTGTGGGGCATACTTTCTGTGAGAGTTGTACAAGCAGTGGAAGCAGGAAGAGTTGACATAGCCCCAAGGAAAGGGAAGCAGGCAGCATCCTCTGAGGGGTTGACTTGGCCCTAACTGCAGCCAGTAGCAGAGCTGCTGATGCTGTCTTTGAGCGACCTCTTGGAGCTAATGTTGGATGGAGGTGAATGAATCTGTCTTGGTGTCAACTTGAGCTTCCATGAAGGATGAGGAAAATAAGTAAGGAGGTTAATGTTCCCCCAACTCTACTCATCTGTGGGTAGATTTCTCACCTTTTTTTTTTCCCCCACTGTTCTCACTGTATCTTTTATTCTATGTGAAGAAACTTGACTGGTCTCTGTTCTACACTCATCCTCACTTTTGATGCTGAGCTGGTTCTTACCCAGATCTCAGCAATTATAATAAAAGAAAATTAAGACACTTTACAATAGTCTGCCAAGCACAACTACTGAAACAAAGTGAAACAGAAAACAAAACAGGTCTGACAACAGAGACTTATATAAATAAAGATTAATTAAAAATAGGTCAAAAAGCACACCCGATATATAACAGGCTGAGTATTACAAGTACTGATTGGATGGGGCTCACCTAAAAGCAGTCAGTCACTGTCACTTACAATGCTAAAGAAACAGGAATGCGTTGACAGATGGAAAAAACAAAGATGGAGCTGTGGTTACCTGGCCTTTCCTGCTCATTTTAATTTGAACTCTGGCAAGTATGTGCAGTCCAGCTGGTGATGGTTCTTGAGTGGAGTCAATGGAGCATCTCTTCAATACAGCCTCAAGGGTAATGTTGGCAACATGTTGGTAACACACTGTTATTGCTGTACACCAAGAATTAAAAGCAGCTGGTCTAGGTGGAGTAGAAGCACAGACATGAGAGTGGTAAATTTGAGGCTTTGACAAATAGGTCACATTAGTTGAATAGACTTTAAACTCTCAGTGGTGAGAAATAAACATTGTAAAATATTTATTCTCTTAATATTGATGTGGATAACAGATTGTACAAGTTGTATTTTGGATAGTTCTTTTTTGTTACATTAATTATAGGATCACCCTAAGGTAAAGGTAGCTATTTGCCTTGCAGATATTAAATTAGGTGAATATGATCCTATAGCTATCATCTTCATGGAAAAGAAATTATGGCCATTGGAGGATGTCACCTGGGTAGCCAGGGTAAAGGCTTTGGGAGATCAGATTGATTTTCCATTTTTTATATCAGAACACTCAGGAAGAAAATATGAAGAAGGCAGAAGGAAGAAGACATACCCTGCGAGGATTAATTGAGGACCTTGGGGTTGTCTAGTTTGGAGTAAAAGAGGTTGAGAAGAGACATCAGTCCTCCCTATAGCTTTGTGAGGAGATTGCAAAGAGAGGGACATGATGATCCCCCTGGGATCTAGTAGTGTTCCAGTCTCATTCCCTGGAACATTTGCTCTGTGGACAAGTGTGAGATGACAAGGAAAAGGACAGAGCTGACCTTGCCAAAGCTATGATTTTCATGAAGTACATACTCTCCCAGCCAGGAGAGTAGAGTTTGGTGCCAAGGTAGCATA
Organism: Trochalopteron elliotii; assembly: GCA_024734555.1. Taxonomy (NCBI): domain Eukaryota; kingdom Metazoa; phylum Chordata; class Aves; order Passeriformes; family Leiothrichidae; genus Trochalopteron; species Trochalopteron elliotii. The sequence continues at coordinate 1,894,316 of JANPWX010000064.1, read as the reverse complement.
TATGCCAAGGAATTCTCGTCTGACTGTCTGCTTTGCCTTTATCTCCACCCTCACAGGTTGGCTATGCTCTGCACGCCCTTGCCTGGTTTCCCAGCAGCAGCAGGAGGTCTGCTTGTGCAGGAAAGGTGTGGTGGGTGAAAAGATGACCTTAATAAGGCATTCACTTTAGGATACACCTGAATCAGGGTTTTCGTGGCAGAGACAGCTCTGCTGAAATGCTGCCATGAAAACACATAGGAAAAAGAGGTTGTGAGCTTGAGTTCACTTCTGCACAACCCAGAGAATATAAATACAGCCATAAGCAGGATAAGGCAGTTTGTGGATCTTCGTGATCTTAAAACTGCTTGACTTATTTTGAATACTGGGAACAAGAGGAATAATGTCAAAGACTGATTCAAAACTGATTGCAATTTTATTTTTGTTAAATATCGTGCTCTGTTTCCATAGCTGTATCAGTCCATTTAGAACAGTTTGTGTTTTTGCTTTTGCAACAAATAAAGCTCGTCATTGACTGAATAATAATCTTCTAACAGTTGGTGGCAGAAACTTCATGAATGAGCATGGAGAGAAACAGGTTATAAAATAAATTTCATCTGAACCTGTTTACATCTCTGAGAATGGCTTCCATGATAAAATGAGTCCATTTTCTTTTAAAAAGAATTTTAAATATAATTCAAATAAAAATTAAATATTCTGACGTGTTTTGAAAAAAGAAAAAGAAAAGAAACATACTGGAAGTGGCCAAGAAGTCCAAAGACTCTTTCTCTGAGCTAAGAAATGAGCAGCCACCAATGAAAGAGGCAGCAGAACTGGAAATAGGAGGTAACTCACCTACAACTCAATGACACATCTTGCCCAGTCTCACACTGTAAACATCCATGATTGCTATGCTGCATCCTCCAGAGCAGACACTGCTCTACTCCTGTCAAAATATTATGAGTCATTCTAAATTGTCTTATAGAAAAGGTTAGTTATACAAATCTGATCTCTTTGGTTGAGGAATCTGGTACTTCTCACACACATAAAGTGGTCTCCTTACCCATTCACTCTAAACTTCATTTTGCTCTTCTTTGCCTGAATTCATTGCAGGGGTGGGGTTGAGGTCAGTGTGAAATATATTCAAAGACTCTTACAAGTGTATTGCAGTCCCTGGAGGAAATGTCTTGTGAAAATGCTACAGAGATTTATTACTGCCCATCATACATCTAGTCCAGGTCTACTTCTAGCCTAGTTCATACACATGACAAAGATGAAAACATCTGAGAAATTGCATCTACAATGGTTAAATGCATTGTTCCATTTCAGTCTCACGGTTAACGTTCAGAGCTACACTACAGTAACTAATCCTTGGAAGCTGTGAGAGAAACAGCTTTTGTGCTGCTGTTAGGATCTTTTCCCTCTTTTCCTGTATTTTTTTCATACAGCAGGAAACATGGGAGGGTTTTCAGTCCTCTGAAACCTGGAGTATTTCATGCAAGGAGCATATACACCAGTCACAAATATGTAAGATATTAAAATTTCTATTCTTTTACTACTTGTGACATAAAAGAACCATGTTAAATGTAGTGATATTTACACTTTTCTTCAATTGCTTGTAAGATTGCCTAAGCAGTAAAAGTGGAGTTGTAAACACATTTATTCATACATTAACAGTTATACCCTTGAGAATATTTCAAGCAAAACTGCATTCAAATAGGCTGTTTATTTGTTTTTAGGACTTTTTAAAAAATCAACAATTAAATAGTCCATCTGTTCCCCAAACACTTCTAGTTAAACATTTGACTATACAGCTTTGAAATGGCAATTTTGCTAAATTAAACATTCTGTGTTGCTTATGTATAAATCCTTGACTGCTACAGAGAAGCAACAGAGTAGACAAAAGCTTGGATTTGCCAAATTAAAATATGGTGTATATCAACAGAATTACACCCACTTATAGTACATTAGGTTACTCTTTTTCTCTTTCTTCTTAAAAAACTACAGGTTTAAAGTATTCTCTTCTGAAAGCTGGGTTAATCTTACAATTAAAGAACACAACAAATGGCTCTAAAATCACTGGGAAAGTACTTTTCAGCATGTGTTTGTGGAAATAGCTTTTCGAAGTGTATTTATATCCCCTAGATTTCTTTTTCCTGAATTTTATTGTTGGGCTAGAACCTGCTGATATTCCTGTTAAAATGAGCCTCCACTCTAAAACCAGAGAAAGACATGCTAATGTTAAAAATCATACAGACAATGGGTGATTAAGGAGAATTTATGTTTTTCATTAAATGAATGTACATTATTCTCAGAGCAAAGTGCTTTATTATTAATGGAAATCCATGATTGCTATTAATTGCACATGTTTAAGTACTTTCATTTTAACCTGTCACCAATTTCCTATAGTAAAATGATGTGTTCCAACTTCAAATACTCTGAACTTTACTTTGCTCTTGAATTGTGTCAAGATTTTCCTTTGGACAATCTGTTTTTTGGTGAGCATTTCTTCCATTTAACAATAACTGTCCCTTCAGTCTTCATTTTGCTTCCTCAAACTACTACTTTTAAACTTCTTTTATTTTTTCTAGAGTAGAAATACCTTGAGGATAGAGAATAAAAATTTAAGCTGTTATTTTATTGCCCCTACTATTATTGTTAATTTGTGCAATACGGTACTGGAGATGAATTCAATATGCTCATATTTTTTCTTTGCGTGCAAGTTAATTAATGAATTAAATTCTCCTTCAGGATTTCCTTTTCTTCTATATGGGCTGGCAAGACTTCAAGAAATAATTCTTTGAAATGATTGTATTTTGATTCATCAGAATATATCTTCAAAAATCAATCTGTATATGCAAAACTGACATGGAGGCTGAACAACTTTGTAATCACAGATGGCAGGACAGATGCTTCACATGAATTACAGTTATAAAGAAACATCAGCACTCAGAGGAATGAATATATTGTCTTCAATGTGTGCTGAAGATGCCAAATAGAATTGCATGAAATGAGGGAAATTTTGCTTTACTATTATTTTAGAGGTGTTTCATGACTGCGACTAGCAATACTGCTTGACTCAATCTGTCTTTGAATTCCAGTAGAGAAATTAAAAAATACAGGAGCCTGCTCAAAAACCAAGCAAACCAACCAGGAATATTTACATAGGAAAAAAGCTAGATGGTCAAATAATATAATGGCAAAAAGTAATACGGAGCAAAGTTTTGAACAGGCATGTCATCAATGTGTTTGTCTTATACTGTCTCTCTGCCTCTGTGGAATTGTTCAAATCTTAGAATGAATACTTATTGCCAAACTACCCTTACTTTAATGTTTATTATATTTTTACCTTTCCTTTTTTAAACACTCTCTTTTGTTCTGTCATGTTGTCTGGGATTTTCATTCAATCTATTTACTCTTTTACCCTGATTAAGACCTCAGTGTTTGCTTAACTCTTTCTAGCCTGGAATTCTCTTTGCAAACAAATAGATGAAAAATCCTTCCTTCCTTCCTTCCTTCCTTCCTTCCTTCCTTCCTTCCTTCCTTCCTTCCTTCCTCCCTTCCTTCCTTCCTTCCTTCCTTCCTTCCTTCCTTCCTTCCTTCCTTCCTTCCTTCCTTCCTTCCTTCCTTCCTTCCCTCCCAAAGGAATAGCCAGTCATTTCTGAACAGACTATAGAAAGATCTGAAAGCTGAGAGGCCCTGACAGAGGAAAAATTTGAAGTGATGCACAGTGAAGTAATTTGAAGTGTAAATAGGATAATTCAGATTTAGCTGGAAATCTAGGAAGGAGAACATGTGTTTTAGCAATGATACAAAGAAAGAAAGGGTGATTTAATGGCAGATTGCAGGCTAGGAAAGAAGCACAGAAATGAGTCCATGGGAAATCAGAAGATATTGTAAATTAAATTAAGTCTATGGAACACAGAATCTGTAGGAGGAAATATGTCTCGTGTACTGTGATGACTTCACCTTTTGTCACAGCACTGGATTTAAAGATGAGTCACCAGGGATGAATACTACCTTATTTGAAGAGGATAAAACATTAATACTGATGTCAAATTGACAAACAAAATGATCCTTGTGGATCCCTTCCAGCTCAGAAGATTCTGTGACTCTGTGATTCTGTGAAATCAGGTTTAAAAAATCAGCTGTAAACTTTTCATACATATTAAATTAAAGGATATGTTGCTGTTGTGTCTTTGGGGAATTGAGCAAAGGAAAACAAGAGGTAAATATTTTGAGGGCTTTGTCTGTGTGGATTATGATTGTTTTAGAATGCTGGTCTACTCTTTTTACTCTTTTTTTTGGCTTATTTTGTAGCAATAGTAAAATTAATTGGACTATTTGCCAAATAGAGAAAAGTCAGCTAGCTTTGAAAATTCACTCCCTTCTTTTACTTTACTACAATGAAGATAACAAACTTGAGCCCAAACAAAAATCTAAGCCCAAACTCACAGCAAAATACCTGACAAAGGGCAAACTCCACCGGTAAAAATGAGGATATATTCTGATTCGTGCATAACCTACATTTATTGACCCATGTTATTTTATTGTTAAATATGTTTTTATTACTATTGTGTAAGTGCTTTATGAAACAGATGAAAAGTACAAGGTTCCTGCCCTGAGAACCTGTCTTTCTGCCCTGAGAACCTGTCTTTCTGCTTCAGATGTGAAGCAGGAAGGGAGTAAGGGAGAAGAAAGGGGATGTGAGAAGAGCAAACCAACAGAGAAGGAAGGTTGTTTGGCTGCACTGCACCTTTAAGGTCAGCTAGCTTAAGTTATGTGCAAGAAGAAAGAGTTCACCTGTGTCCTAGACTCAAAACAGAACCAGATAGGGCTAAACTGTCCATTGTATTTTCTTCCTTTCTATAATGTTTTAATAATGTGCTAGAGTGTATAAACCTTCCAAAATGTGCTACCTTGGCTAGTAGGTGTTAAAACCAATGTGCTAATATTTTACTGGCCTATTCAATAATGAACTGGGAAAAAAATTACTTATCTCCGTTCCATAATTCGTGGTCTCTTGACATGGAGCAGCCACTATCCCTAGCACACCCAGCAATTTACCTTTCTTTTTTTGCCATGGATTCTCTAGATCCCTGGTCTTTTGCACCATGCTTGGAAGCTATTCATGTTATTTCCAATCACTGCAGGACACAGGTTTCCAAGTACTAAGATTCTGCCTGCACCCTGATGCCAACAGACCTCTTTTGTCATGACAGGTTTGCTTTCCTACAGGGACAAAGTGGTGTTCTCAATGGAGGACAGATTATAGGCCTTGCTAAGTCCTAAATGTGGTCCCCAACATTAAGAGAGTTGCAACTATGCCAGCTCCGATTTTGAGATAAGAAAGAGGGGAAAAGTCTTAAAAATAGAATGTCATCGTGGGTTTCAAGGTAAGAATTTCCTTGGGCATTTTACAGACATAGAGAAAGATGTTAATTCTTGGTCACTATAGAGAACAGAAGCTTTTTCATATGAACAGGTAAATGGAATTAAGAACTTCTTATGTTTCTTTATTTCAAATGAGAAATTTTAATGGAATGGTACTGGAAAAGTGCAGGAAAAAAGATACAAAATGAGTGTTTTGGAAAGATATTAAAAAAAATTCTGCCAAAGTGAGGTTGCCAATGCTGCATCCAGAGAAGCTTTATATTAATTATCTGTGTTCATAAAGTAAGAATGATTACATCAATAAAGGGTGATTCATAGTTAAGTGGTGCCTTTCAACCATACGACATCTATTGAGAACAAACACTGTGCTCCAGATGGAAGTCAACTAATGTACTAACGACATAATTACAATGATTGCAGCTGTGACAAAGGATGTGAGTGGCTTTCAACCACAGCATTCAACAGCTTACAAGAAATGTTTGTTCGTTAACTTTGTTGCACTTTTGGTTATGAGAACAACTAGAATGGAACTGGACCTGTTGGCTTATACTAGACACTACAGAAATTGATAAGGAGGGAAGCAATTAAGACTGCAAGAAAAGAAATAATCTAAAACCAAGATAACATTCTGCTATTATTTTTATCATATTGCTGTGCATACATGACTGTTCATGTGCATACACATGCTGAAAAGAAGGATAGTTCCTCTTCTCTAATGCTCACTCATGAGAAAATAGATTCAGAGATGGGATTCTTTCTGCTGGACTTCTGACTTTTGGCTCCCTGTACAGGTACCTGAAATGAGCAGACTTTTTCAGAGTGTGCTTCATTTTGTCATATTTTAAACTTTGATTTTTGAGTGGGATTATTTTTGAAATAGCTGATCTGCTCCTCTGAGTAAAGGGGACTAGGATGACATATTCACATATGCACATATGCATATTGTAAAAGTCTTTATGAGACCAGATGTATTACACCTTTGAATGAATACAGAAAGACCAACGAAATGGTGCTGACATTAATAAGACCATGCATTCAAATTAAGAATAATCATAATACCCCAACATATGTTGTTCTTTGTGTGTAGCAAAGCAAAAATGAGCTTTTGGAAAGGCAAGGTTGGTGATTATATAAAGATTACTCATTCCAGAAAAAAGGCAACATTTGGAAAGAAGTGAAAAATAGAGAAGATTTAAAGGTTTAAAACCACTGAATATTGCAGGTATGTTGCAAATGGAACTCTGCCTAAAAGGTGACAGTTTGTGAAGGGGCTCCAAAGCAGACAAAAATGTGGTGCTGTGTGGGTTTGCAGAAAAGTTGCTGGTGAGTAAATAGAAGAGGAAGGTTTGTCCTAAAGCCCAGCACCCAGAAGTGCAACCACACAGATCTTTGCAGTTTCACATGACCCATCCATAAGTTTTGCCTTTTCCAAATCCAGTATAGACACAAGTCTGCATTGCTGTCTCTGAAATCTCTGTTTCTGAGGAGACAGTTCACCCACAATCTGACATCTTCATACCACTACATATACTGCAACAACCCTGAGCAGACTGAATGATAAAAAGAATAGCATTTATTAAATAGAACTTTAGGTCAGACACTTCATTAAAGATCTGTGAATAGTTTGCCTAAAACAAAACATTCTATTTTAGCAACAGTATGCTAAATTTTATTAAAAATCTGAGATCTTAGGTTCAAAGAACCCTCCTTCCCTCTTTCCTACCAGCAGCTAACCCCCACCCAGCCCCCTACCCAGTTAAAGAGAGGTGGGAATATCTCTCATTGGCACCACCTTCCTGTTGATCCCCTCTAAATTGTTTTTAAGCCTCCTAAGTTCAAGATAAATCCTTTTTCCTTTCTTTCTCCATCCTAAATTCTCACATCTCAGCTCAGTGAAACAGAGCACTGATAGCTTATCTAGCAGTAGAGGCAAAAATTAACTTTGCTATTTAAAGCACTTTCTGCCTTATTACAGTTGGAAGCCTTTTTCAATCTGCAAATTACATATTGTAACAAGTATTAGCTATACATATGTTCTATTAAATTAACAATCTTCATTGTGACCTTAGCTTTTGGCAGAGACTACTCATCGCAACCCATTATTACTTGCTGACACAGGCTTGAGAAATGTTCTGTCAAAACCACCTTCTCCCTCTTTTATCCCATTCTGTTACTTTCAGAGGTAACTATCAGTGAAATAAGTAGCTAGAAAAATCTAAAGAGAATTTTAGGTACAGTTTGGAAAAGAACAGAATAAATTGGAAAGCACCATTAGCTGCCTGCATACATCCAGGATGTCCCTGCTGCTTAAGTGTTATTTTCAGTTCTGTTCATCATATTTCCAAGGGATAGAGGATAAGTAGAAAAAGTGCAAAGAGAGGCCACAAAAGTCACAAGAAACATGGAAAAACTTCTGTACAAAAGCTGATTAGACAAAGTCTCAAAAGTCTCAAAACTGGGGAAAATTTATTAAATGTAAATTTATATAGAAGGTGGAGATATAATTTATTTAGTAATTACCACAGTGAAAGAAAAAGAGGACACTGTCTGAAATTATTGTGTAGTGTGTTCAAAGCAAACTGACAATATATCTAGTGAAAAATTAAACTTAGGTTAATTTTCTTAAAATGTTGTGCTGTCCAAGGTATAAGCATATATAAAAATTTAAGGAAAATTCAAGAGAACAGAACTTGCCCAGGCTTTTTGGATACCATGGTCCCAATGGTGTCTGTAGCCCTGGTTTTGTGCCTGAGATGTTTTGGTTTCTGAAATTCTTTTCCCAGGGAATTTTCTGTAAATAACAGACATGTTTTTGTTACTTTTGTAACTTTGTTTACATTCTTTTCCCTATGAGGGACTTCTTCTTGATGTCCCTCTGGTCTGACCAATGTGATTGAAGAGGTTTGTCTTCTTGTCACCAATCAAATTGGTCTGTGTAGAAAAGTATAAAAGCGAGACACATCCCAAAAATAAAGGAGTCATTTTCAGCCTTCTGAAGTCGGAGTCTATGTTGTTGTGGTGTACAACAGCGTCAGGTGTCCATCAGAAGAATTCGCTGGACATTTGCTTTCCAGTAAATGGCAGGGTTTTCATTGGAAAGGAGGGGATGGAATAATTTTTTGTATATGCTAGTCTACTAGCCTCCAGTTCAGCAGGCTTTTATCAGAAATTTCAGGTAAGCTGTCTGGATTAACCTTGAACTGAAAAAGTTCTGCCTTGAATAGTCGAGTTCACTTGGCTGAGACCAGGTGATTTAAGTTTGTAGGCGACTCCATTTTAATCATGTTATTTTTTTTGTAGTAAGAATATATGTTATACTACCTTGAATTAAAAGTTAGTTTAAGAAAGTCCACTGAGTGATTTCACCAGTTTATAAAATCTTTAAAACTCATTAAGTAGGCAAGATCTGGGAAAATGTGACCTCATCAAGGTCATTATTACATTTTTTACAAATCACCTTTTTGTCAAGTGCACTAATGGGCTAGAAAGGACATGATTAGGTAAAAAAGTACAGGCAGATTATATTGGAGCATTTTAAGAATTAAAAAATCTTCCTCTTTCAGTATAATGTCTGCTGATGGGGACAGCTGGTGGTTTTAGGCAGAGTGAAGCACAGCAAAAAGCTTTTCAAGAAAGTTTTTGTGTTCCTTAGGAACTTCATTTTTGCTATAATTTAAATCTATGATCCAGAACTAAAAGAAACCTTTGCACTTCATTAGCAAACCAAATATGACTGTGCCACTAATGCCTTGAGATAACACTGATGATGAATGATTTTCTATGCTGTACTTTAATGGCACATGGCTGCTTCAAATTTTAGAGTTGGAGATACACATGGCTAAACTGAATTTGATAGATAGTTTACTTACCTCTGGAGTTGCCAGGTTGACACTTTACTGCTTAGAGAGTTTTCATGCTTTCACCTAAATTTATAAGCAAAATCTCGGGCAAAAGCTTGTAAATGTGATTTGTCCATAATCTCTGCATGACTTAGATCAGGTGCCTGTGCAACAGAAGAGAATTTAAAGATCAGTACCAATGGCAGTCATAATCTGCCAAAGTGCAGAGATTTTACAGGAAACTAAACATGAAAATTCTGTCAGTCATTGAGTATGCATCTGTTGCTAATTTGGTGCTTTGGCTCTCAGAGCAGTCAAACCTGACCTCAAAGCTCAGATCAACGACAGGATGAAATGCTCATCTTGTTAAATTTAGTGGCAAAATTGTTCTTGTCAGGAAAGCCATCTTTTCAGAATAGTTCTCCATAGAAAGATGAACCATTTTGATATTATAGTACTCTTACTACTGCATAATTTTGTTACATATAGCATTCATATATTTAAAATTTATTTCAGGTGTATTTTGTATATTTTCTACTTATTTTGACTGGTGCTTTATCTTTTTTTTTTTGAAGCACTTTTCTGTTGGGAAATAAATGACACTCCCATTTGATACTGGCAAATGCAGGAACTCTTTCCACTTTTTTCCTTGATGAATCTTGCTGCTTCTCCTTATCCCATTTTTCCTTAGCTAAAAACAACTTTTGTAACAGCATGCTTAGGGACTTTATATTTCTTGGTGATTTTGCTGGTAAATTTTAATACAACCTGTCTTGTACTTCATAAAACTGATAGCGTTTAAGTGCTACTGTGCAAGCCCACTGTTACTAAGGTAGAGTATGTGTTTTATGTATTTTGTTAATATCTAATAGGGCTTTTTTTCAGCATTTATTTCCTCCCCTCAGCACATCTTCTGATTCTTGTCCTTATGGAGAAACTTGGTGGAGTGTATCCCAAATAAAGCATACCTCAGATGTTTTATCTGAATTTTTGTTTGTAATAGCAGTTTTAAGAAACAGTAGAATGTATGCTGGATCCTTCTTATGCAAATCGTTGTATTTGGACCTATCAACTATGTCAAAATTTGATGTCTCAAATGCCAAGGGCTATGACTCGTAATAGCCTGTTTTAAGGGAGGTATCAATTTTTCAATATTACTGCTATGCAACAACAACAGAAAAGACACGGTTTGTTTTCTATGCACCTCTGGAGGTTCAAAATTTTTCTTCAGATATGCTTGCTGACTTTTGGATCCCTATCTGAAGGTTATCCAATTAATTTTGGATTTAATTACTTAAAAATAAGATTTGAAAAATTAAAAAAAATAAAGTTCAATGTTTAAAATTATGCAGAAAGTAGAGAAAAGTGAGTAGTTTCTTATTCAGAAACTGCACGAAAAGTTTCGTTTAAAGCAAGGTGCTGAGAGATGAAAAATGAGAACTATTTTCCTCTTATTCAAGAGTAGCTTTGTGGTTTTGGAAGTATCTTCATTTTTTGTTGTTAAAACTGAAAGGATGTGCCAGCTGTCTTCAGAGCCCTTGCCCAATAGCAAGTTTTCTGATAATGCGTTTTTTGCTGCGCTTTTATTATAAAAAATAACTGCTGTGTCTCTGATAAAATTAACTTCATTGGAGCAGCTGGCAAATTCTAGTTTTTTAAAAAAAGAGCCCTGTTGAGCACTCCAGTTGCAAAGAGGATATAAATTACAATAAAAAATCATGTCATATAAGAGACAAGACATATATGATCAGTGGTGGTATACCAGAGGGCTGTATCACACTTCTCAATACTTAATCAATGCTAATAACTATATATTTGCATCTGTTTTAATTTAGGAAAGATCTTAAGGATACCCTTGATGTTAAGCTGAAGTTAAAATGGTAGCTTACTGAGTCCTCCTTGATTTCATAAATAATCTTTTTAGTATAAGATGGGAAGCATAGATCAGTATTTTACTTTATTAACAGATATTTTTGAAACACAGATTCTGATGAGAAATGTAATTTTTAGAATATATCCTTCTGGCTCCTGTCAATATCCTTTTGTTGGACAGTTGTTGACACTTCAGCTGAAGGTAAAAATTACCCTGACAATACACACGGGAAGTAGCACAAGACTTTGACCATTTCAGGACGTGAGCCAAGAGACTTGGGGCTGTTTTGAACATGCTGTGGATGTACAGCAGCCAATACTATCAGCTTTCTGAGGTGATGCAGGGTATCTGGCTCTTCCTGTGGGCCAGGAAAGACACAGAAACATCTATGTGCACATACACCCCATGGGGAGCACTGTGACGAAACAAATGAATCCCAGACACAGAGAGGGGAAAAAATACTAAAGGGTACAAGCACACAGAGCCTCTCTCTCTCTGTAAAGCTCTTACAATGTTAAATTGCCTCGAATCTCACAAATTGGTTTTTTTTGCTGCAAGATTGAAATAGTCTGACTTTTAGGCTGCAGGGCTGGTAGGCTGCCTACAGCTTTGTTAGCAAGGTGGATAAAACGCCCATATATGCAAGCCTTTCAGTATGCAAGTACGTTCATCCAGCAGTGTCTTCACAGTCTCTTGTTAAACTGGTTGAGTTTAATCCTCAAGTTTAAAAGGCTGGTTTGCTGCTGGTCCATTTTTATGTCTTTCTTTTGAACTTTTGTTTATACTTTTATATCCTTCTTAATACATTGCGACACCAGCTGCTTCCTTTCTTGTGTACTGCATAAGGTCACATTTTACTTTTCTGCAGTCTTCTTGGGAGCGTGCTGGTGTTTCAAGATCACCTTATTCTGGACAAGGACCCAGGGCAGAGTGCTGTTTAGAGGGGTATTTTCTCCCTCATCCATCTCTTATATGAGACTCTGTTGGTTTTGCATAGCCTGGCTTTTAGTAGCAGGGGGACCACAGAGGTGGCTTCTCTGAGAAGCTGCTGGAAGTTTCCACTGTGTCCAGTGGAGCCAATCCCTGATTGCTCTGAAGATGGACACACTGCAGGCCAATTAGAGATGGTGGTAACACTTCCGTGATAACATATTTAAGAAGAAATCAGACCAAAAGTTGTGGCACAGTGTCTGGCACAGGCAGAGAAGAGGAGGAGGTGAGAACATGTGAGGGAAAAAACATTAGGGGCACCAAGGTCAGTGGAGAAGGAGGGGCAGGAGGTGCTCCAGGCCCTGGAGCTGAGATTCCTCTGCAGGCCGTGGTGGTGACCATGGTGAGGCAGCTGTGCCCCTGCAGCCCGTGGGGATCCATGGGGGATGCAGAGATCCATCCACAGCCATGGGGATCCACAGGGGATGCAGAGATCCACCCACTGCCCGTGGGGGAGGTGCCCACGCTGGAGCAAGTGGATGCCTGGAGGAGGCTGTGATCCCGTGGAAGACCCAGTAGAGAGAGAGGGGCCCTGCTTCCAGGCTGGAGCAGCCTGTCCTTGGAGGGCTGCACCCCGTGGAAGAGAGGTCCACACTGCAGCAGTTTTGGGAGGAATGCTGCTCGTGAGAGTGGAGCCCCATTGGAGAAATTCACAGAGAACTCTCTCCTGGGGGAGGGACCCCCCTAGAGTGTAGCAGGAGAAGAACTCATCTCCCTGAGTAGTGGAAAAAAACCTTGGATGTCAAACTGACCAAAGACCCCACTCCCTGTCTCCCTGCTCTGTCGTTGCGAAGGAGGGAGGAGTTGGGGGGAAGGGGGAAGATGTTTTTAAGAGCTAGTTTTACTTCTCATTATCCTCCTCTGATTTTTGTCAGCAATAAATTCACTTAATATCTTTCAGTTGAGCTGTTTTGACTTTGGAGTGTTTTCTCCCAGTCCTTAACTCATGAACCCTTCATTAAATTTTCTCCCCTGTCTAGTTGCAGAGGGGAGTGTGCGAGAGGTTTCTGTGGGTGCTTGGCATCTGGCCAATGTCAAACCACAGCAGAGGGTTTCTAGAAAGGAAGCTGAGCAAGTACTTGTGCTTGCTTGAGAAAAAAATTAAGATATAGCAGAGGAAAAGTTTTCTGACAAGTGAAACAGAAGGTTTCAGTGCTAGTGAGGGGAAGGAAGGAACAGTGATAGGCAGTCAGGTCTATGGGTGCCAGGACAGAGGTGGGAGGTGAGCATCCCAGAAATCCAGAACCTGAATGCTCTGCCAGATTAACACAAAAATCTGAGAAAAAAACCCTAGAAATCTGTGATTTCAACATCCAGTCCAATGAACTGGATATTTATCTCTTGCATAGTCCTGGATATGCTTTTTTTTTTTTTTTTTTCAATCTGAAAGGCCTTCCTAGTTGCTTTTTGATTATACCCCGATGTCACATTGAAGTGATGATGTGATGTCACACATCAGCAGTCTCTGACTTACCAACTTCTAATCTCGATGCTAACTGTATTAAAAGTTCTAGTGGGTTATAAGTATTTAATTAAGGAATACAGTATTCTGAAGCAGTTTGTCTTCCTCATTATTTAATGCTCCAGTGAATTTTGTGTCATTTGCAAAGTTTATCAACAATGATTTTATGTCATCCTTAGCTTCCACAGCTGCTGTATTTTATAGTACAATGCAATTATGAGGCAATATTCTGTTGTGAACTATATGATGACATTTGTTTTGATTACTTAAAATAAAATGCCCAAATTGTCATGGGAGCTTTTACAAATAGTGTAAAAGAAAGGATAAATAATGCAATAAAAATATGAAACCTGAAATTTGCTCCAAACCATGGAGAATCTGTTCCGCATTGCTGTAAAAGACAAGATACTATAAAATTCTCTTTTGGCTTCTCAAGAAACAAGAGTGTGCAGCTCTGAGTGTTACTCTGCCCTTCAGATAAGTCAGAATGGGGCTCCTTTAGGTCAGCTGAGAGCAAATCCAAGAATGCTTTGCCACAAGGACTCAGTGAAGCAGGTAGTGTTCAGTCTGAGTGCTTCTGCCCCTCAGTATGTAACACAAATCAGCTCACTAACTTTCCTGAAAAAAGCTCAGGGTCTGTGAGCACCACAGATTGGTTCTGCACCACACACTCTAATGATCATTCTTAAAGAGAAGCTATTTCCATGTAAAAAAAGAAACTGCAGGCAGTTCAGGACTGCTGGAGTGCTTCCAGAATGGCCTGTGTGTGGTAGCCCTGTGCTCCACAGACCTGGATGGTGTTTGGGGTGCTTTTATGATCATGATCCCAGATGTATGGTGAAAGCGAGCAGGTGTTCCTGTGAAAGGAACCAAGGTTCCCAGGTTATTTTGCACCTGCAAGTGTTTTATGACCTACCTCAGAAGGCATATTTGGGGAGAGGTGCTCTTTGGTGGTCACAGATAAGCAGTTGCTTCTTTGCAAATTTTGCTACAGTGGACAAAAGTCCTCTGACGATCTCAACACTGTCTAGGCCATGGACCATTTCAGCCTCTTCCAGAGTGCTCTGCTAGCTGAAACACCAGCAGTGCTCTCATTCTGATGCTGAATACCTGTCCTTCTTCAGTATGTCCAAAGTGTACACTTTCAAAACTCAGGGTATTTTACATTAGGATTTATCCAGAATCCAGAAAATTTCCTACTTCCTGTATTATTACTAAAGACCATTGGAAAGCTATTTACCATCAGTTAAACTACCAAAGGACAAATCTACTTCTGACCCATTGAATACCTGGGACAGTTTCCTGAGATTTTCAAAGATTTCATTTGCGTAGATTGATATATTGGAGAACTATTTTGATTTGTAAAGTGCTTCATCTTAAATAGGTTTTAGAAATATGCCTGGATTAAGTAAGAATTTTAATAATTCAACCACCACTGTGCAGAAAAGTAATGATTCAACACACAAGATACATAAGAAGCCATTTCAAGGCTGTTGATCAGTTAGGCAGACAACTTAGTATGCTGAATAGCCAGTGCTATCCCCCTGAAATTATCCTCTAGTGCAGTTTAAAGCATCCTATATGTCCTGTAAGGCATTATTTATACAATGTTAGGCAATGCCCTCTATTATATAGCTATACTGAATTGTTATGAGACTGAATGGGAATCACAGTGGATATAATTTATTTCTGAACAGAAACTACAAAGTTAAAGTTAAATTAAAAATTAAAATATCAAGTTGCTCATCACTTGGGTGTCATTAGCACATTTTTTTTAATTTAAAAAATTGCTTTATTTATTAGGAGGTTTTTGATTTTGCTGCTTTGAAAAGGCCACGTGTTTAAAGGCAACCATGTGTTGAAAAGACATTTTTTCTCTGAAAGTCTGAAATTTTATGACAAATCATTCTATTGTCCCAATACTCAGATTGAGATTACTATGTTGTTCTTCCCTAGAAACTTATGGCAAGACCTTGTAATTATACGTAGTCAGATTTCTGTATCTGTGAGGAAGCCCTCTGACAATGTCTGTCAAAAGTATTTTTAGTGTGGATTCAGCTGCAAGAGTCAGTACTTCCTAGAGGACCACATCTCCAGACGGAAATGAGACCCTGGTCATGCAGCCGTCAGCCATGTGCTTGTTCTTCTCACTGCTCTAAAGGGATTCTTGGGATGATTAGAGAATAAATGTTTGCTGGATCAGGTCCCCATTCTGGAATGTGATTAATTCATTGTTTAAAGCAAACATGCTGCAATTTTAAGTATTACAAAATGCAGTAATAGATGAACAAGGCTGATGTGTCTCTGAGGTTTGTTGAGGATTATCATGAATTCCAGCTTGTGAATTAGAACTGGCAGGCTGTGCAAGGGTTTCAAGGCCAGTGCCATGGATCTCCTGAGAGCTATTTCAGCTTTTCCAGTCATGCTGCAATACTGACGTTGATTGTGTAAGAAGCCAACATATTTAAGAGGAGAAGAACTGAGAGGACAACTGTATTAAATCAGAAAATTTTTCCATGTTACAGAAAACATCTGAGAATGTTGTTAGGTATTTCTGGTGTACGGAAATTTAACCTTTAGCCAGCTAATGATTATAATATCTAATTACCTCCTTTAAAGTAAAAAAGAAACCCCAAACAATAAGCAATTAAAGCTATTAAATATATTATTCCACTCTTAACTGTCATAAATCTGATGATTTCTTGATTACAATGTTAATTTTTATTTCTATAGCCTTTTCTCTTGTATTTTTCTTCCATTGAGACTGATTACATTTACCCAATTTAATCTATTCACATCTGAAACCAATAGATACTCCTCAATAAGAGTCTGGGCTTCACATTTTAAATTACTTCAAATTTCTGAAGAGTCGGGCTGCTGAGAAATGTGTGTGTATTCATTGTTTGGTTGCTGAGTAAGTGTCAGGAAGAGGTTTCATTCTGTTTGCTGACTCACTAGAGGGAGCTCCAGATGCATGGGAAGGGAAGGCTTTGTTCTCGAACTACAGAACTCAAGAAACCAGAAAAAAATACCTTTCCCAATGGACAGTGATTGCTAAATGTCTGAAAAAGAAAAAAAATACTCCTTTTTTTCTTCTTAATTAGAGCGTTTTATGTGCATTTGTTTGCCAATAATACATGCCTCACAAGCTAATAACTACAGCATTAAAAGGCTGGTAACAAATAATGTCCAGTTAAAAACTTTGCAAATAGAAAGCTTGAAAAATGCCAAAGACCAGTGCCTGTAAGCCCTTTTAAGCAATAGCAATCAAGATATGTGGCTTTTTCAAGTGGCTGGTTTGTCAGAGCTGATGAGACAGATATCCAGTAGGTTGGAACTAAATCTTTCCTCTGATGCAATGCAATGATTCTAAAGCAGCATAGTATATCTGTAAGTCCACTGACCTGTTATCCGATATTCTTATAGGGCAATGGCTCTTATGGTGCTAAAATCAAAATAATTTTTGATGCCCAAAGGGAAATTCATTTCCTCCATTCATAAAATGGAGGAAACACAAAATAGCACTTTCTGAAGCATTTTTAGTGTTTATTATTTGCAAAATTTCTTCCAAAGTGCAGGAATTAAGAAAGTATTTTGTTCTGCCTTATATTTTAAATGTTTTTGGTTTATTTTCAGTGTTTTTCAAGGAGATGCCTTTTGTTACATGACATGAGAAGCTGTCAAATGGTCTAATATCTTTTAATAGCATTGATATCTTGGTCCCCAGAATATTTGAATTAAGCCAGTGGAAGTTCTATTAATATCCATACACAAGCACAAAGAGCACTAGGATGGAGCCCATTTTTGAGCTAAGTCGTGGTCAGTGAAGTCATTAAAATCTCAGTATACAATGTATAAAAGCAGCTCTTTAGTATCAGCTGTACCTATCTGTTTTCCTAGTACGGTTGGGTTTTTTATATGATAGCCTTCTCTGAACATTCATTCCTATAGATAAAGTAATCTTTACAATATGTATCACAGAAACACCACATTTGACATTATGGTCTTATAAAAATACCAAGAAATAACATACTGTGTCATCAGGATTTTCAAATATATTTGTTACATGTCTTGTTACATGTTACATTATAACTGTATTATGTTTAGTGAAGATTGCAATAAATTACTATTTCAGCATCACAATTATTAGTACTGTGAGGAAAATTCATAAAATATTATATTCAAATCTGCTATTTCTTCATATTGGATGACAGTGCTGCTGAAAACAGAAAAAATAGCTGTGTGCTTTCATACACTGATGGATGCTATAGAAATGTATGGCTCATCAGAATAAACTAGACCAGCTTAGAATTTATGGCAATATTAATCTTTGAATTCCATAGTGTTTACACTATTTACTGATTCTATGAGGAAGAAGGACAAGTGTTTTATTCTTGAGGCTGCTAGCTGATAAACAATGCTGTCGAGGTTGATGTATTGGTAGGTGTGTATCCCAATTATGTGATTGCCATTGTTTAGGGAGTGGCATTGAGAGCTGAGTGAAGCATGTTCCCTTTTGTAATCCCTCCTTGAAGTGCTTCATTTTGGTAGAATTTTTTGGATCCCACCTTCTATGAGTTCTGGTCAAAGAAAACATATTTATACTTTGATGTCATTTTAATCTAGTACTTTGTTTGGGTTCAAAAAAATGTAGGGAAAAGAGGAGGATGTTTTCTACCCTTCCTTACTTTCTAAGTCTAGAAGGTAAAAAAATTTTTTCCACTGTATCATGTTTTTAATGGAATAAGAATATGAAAGATGACATTTTTATAAAGAGTTTTGCATACTGGTTTCTACTCAGCATGTAAAAGCAGCAGGATTGGGCCTCTAGAGGGAATCAGATGAAATAAGTGTTAGAAAATCTCACAAACTTTCTGTGTAGCATTAGGAAAAATCTCCTATAATTTTGAAAAGGGGTAAAATTCTCTTTTTATCTGTTGTAGTCCAAACTTTGATTCACAGTAGCGTAAAAAACCCACAAACAAAACCCTCTGGGCATATGTCCATGTATGTTTTTTCTTAACAAGAGCAAAATAGAAAGGCTGTGGTGTGCATATTGTTCAAAACTAGAGAATTAAACTCACATCATTCTGTGTTTCTTTTCTAAAACAAAGATTTTTTTTTTTCAGTCCTGCTTCTGTATTTGTCACATCTTTCTGAAATGTTGTACTGGAGACAGCAGAATTTAAATGGTGCAGTTACTCCCCATGTTTTCTCTCCCACATGAAAAAAGGCTGTTAAATTATTAAGTAGTAAATTGTGTCACAACTTTAGCCAGAAATTGTCAATTTTCTTGAACTCAGTCTCTGTCCCAGCCCAGGTTCTCAGTGTAGTTCATACAGTGATGGGAGGAGGATTCTCAGCTTTGCTGTTTAGTCCAAGTCTCAATGTAGCTCACAGGGCTTTACATTTTCCAAGCACTGTGTAAATGTTAACAGATCTTCATGACGCCTCAGTGAGATAGGTAAAGATTAGCAGCTTCACTTACCAGGAGAGAAATGCCTTGGGAAGAAGTGAATTTGTGAGCTCATACAGGGAAGCAGTGACCCAACAGCTTTTAGAACTGAGAAGTCCCATCCTGCTAAAACACAGTGTTTTGGGCTCAAAACCCACAAAAAAAAAAATCAAGCTGTACAATTATTCCACTACAGACAGTATTAAACCAGATAATTAATATAGGTCTGGTGTAGGATGCCAAGACATAATGATAGTGTCACAAAGTATTTTTTAAGGCCTTGAAATAAGTGGAGTCCTAGAAATTGTAATTATCCCCCACTTATATTTTTGTGGCCATTCTGATTTGACAAGTTGGAGATATGTTTCATTTTGTAGAAGCAAATGTACTGAACTCATGGTTATGTGTGCACTGTGTCTAGACACCAGAGCAATTATAGGGAAAATCACATTTTCATTTCTATTGCAAATTGTCTTGTTAATCTGCTCAATATTTCCTTGTCTAATCATTTTGTTCTGCACTTCTCTTCCTTAAAGAAGGTCAAACAAGCTCTTTTCAATGTTAGTATTGCCTGCTGTAACTATAATATGGGCAATAAGAATCATAGTTCATTACTATCATACAAAAAAATCTCATTTTTGTACTGGATCTAGATGATTTATGTTTTATTTTTCCATTTAAAACAATAAATTTATCAGGGACCAAGATCTGTTCTCTTCCGTAGAAATATGTGTTGGCTTTTATGGTCACTGCTTTTCTTATAACCACAAGAATTGCAGAAGATTACTAAATATTGCCTTCTCCTTTCTCTCCAGCTGTGGAAGAAATAAAGAGAGAATTTTGCTTTCAGGACCAAACAGAACTATTACCACTGACAATATAGTGTACAAAGCTCCCAATTCCAACATGGATATAAAACTTAGTGGCTTGGGAACTGGGTCTTTTAAGAAACTGGGAAAAGCACTTTTGGATCTTTGTCTGGGAATGCAAGTGAACCCCATATATCTGTCTTCCTAGAAGGCAATATAATTGATATGATCATTGTGATGAAATCATGAACACAGTCACCTGGAAGAAGAAGAAGAGGAAGAGTGCAATTTTCATTAACGACACACAGTGTTTAAGAACATAGGTATGGAAAATGGTGCCTTGCCCTGAATAGAGCTCTCAAAGAGGTGCCCTCATTCTAAATTCCAGACAAGTGACCAGGTCCAGAAGCAAGGCAGCGCTTTTTCTTTTATGGTTTAGCCATTTTCTGCTGGCTGGTGTAGATGTTCATTTGTACATCTGACTGCGAAATCCTTTTGGAGATGCCTAAATCCCACGGGATAATAATGAATTTTGGCTTTACCGCCATAGAAGGACCTGACTCAGCACTTCTGAAGCTGAGTCCCTCTGTGCACATTTACAATCACAGGACTGAGATGTCTGGGTGTGCAATGACTGAGAATAAGTGCCAAGATTTTTTCAAACTGAGCCTAAACATTTTCTACTCTTGCATAAACTTGCAGAGTTAAATAATTTATTGTGAATTTTTCCAGCAACTAATAATACCCTTCTTAGAAAATGTAGTTTTGACTTGTGAAATGAGAGGCTGCCTGAGAGTGAATAACAATGAGGAAATGACCACTGAAGAAAATAGAACAGTGGGTAGGGAATGATTCAGTATGACAATTATGCAAACAAATAATAATCTGAACTACTCAGAAGGTATTTTACCACTGCAAATTGTTAGCATTGTCAACAGTTTTTTGAAATCACAAGCTGCTTGCTGAATTTCTGAATTGTTCCTACTAGGGTGCATATTTCTATGTAAATGAATGCCATTAAACAAATGCTCCTGTGGTGATGATACAAGTTCCTTTCCACATTATCACAAGTTCTTTCCTTAGGCAAACTGCAGGGAGAAAAAAACCTAAAAGGCCATTCATATTATTCAATGTCCTATTTGTTTCTAAAATGTAGCAAATTTTAAAAACAGTATTTGTGTCTGTATTGGTGTGTATAACTCTTAGAGAATATAGTAAAATGAAGTCCCCATATCGGTGCTGATTCTTGTCCAACTTGTTATGATAGTACCTTGTGCTTGTTCTGTTCATGAAATTCAGGGCCTCTGTTACCCTTCAAATTAACCAAAACCTGCAAAGACATGGTTCTGAACATTTCAGGACACTTTTTAAACCACATTGCAAGTTAAGAAAAGCTTAACCTTTCCCTGTAAGATTATTCTATGCCATTTTAAACTCAACAGTGCTCATTTAGGAATTCCTGAAACAGCGTTATAGCATAAAGGGTAAATACTTTAGATTATTCTCTGGGCAGATTGTGATTCTGTCCTGTTTGTAATCTAATACCATTTATCAAAGAACACAAATTTACCACGTGCTGGAAACTCCTGAGTTTCCTTGAGATACCTGGTCCAGAATTTCTAAGTGTTACGTGCTGACTCTTCTAGACATTTCTCAGACCTAGGAGTAACATGATGGGCTTGTTCTTTTTTAAGATGCTGGACTTGAGCTTAGCAGAGAATGAGGAGGGACAGACAGGAGGAAATGGGTTAACAAAAATGCTTCTAATGTGAAAGAAATATCTTGTACTAAATAAGCAATCAATGGTATCTACAGCAGAGAATACCCTACTCATATTATCAGCCCTTGCTCCATTTGGCAAAAAAATGTCTGTTGTGGAGGTTTGTTTCCTTTTGAGTTAAGTAATTTACAAATTTTCTTGATTATGGAAAAACCTACATTTTTTTCCTAAAGTAAAATTAATGCCAAAAATATATTTCATTCTAACTGAAAGAACAGCTGTGAAATGTTTAGTTTAATAGGAACTAAGTAGAGAAACCTGATGTTTTAGTAGTGAAACACCGCAGTACTCAGCATTATTACAGTATTTTTTTCTATGAAGTTTTTGTTGGCTGAGGTGAATGAAAGGCTATGATGATAGTACAAAGAATAAGAAGAATTGGTAGATAATCAATGATTTTGGAATTTTCACACTGTAGCCGAAAATTGGGAACAAATACCAAGTCTTCTGTTACATTTGATTGGCATTCAGTGCAAACATTGAAAGTAGAAAATAAAAGGATTTCAATCAGATATACACCTGTTTCAACCAAGAAATTTCTGAAAGTGATTTTGTTAACATTATAGTATGATTATTTTTAGATATGCATTATTTTTTTTGAAATTTTTTATTTTCAGACTGCTTTTAATGGTACAGAATAGGATATGTGGAAGGAAGAATAAAACCAGTGTATTGTACTTTCTTGACTCCTTCCCTTTCTGCTCTAATTCTTAAAAAAACCCTTTGTTTCAGATTTACCAGATACTGTTGATTGCATTCAGTACAACCAGAAAATTTTTTGCAATTCCACAAAAGGTTGTGAAGTGGTCAGTCATAAAAGTAACCAATGTCCAAACAGCATATCAACATTTATGGACTGATTATTTTTTAAAATAGAAGGTCATGCTGTCCTAATCTCCATCTGTAGAAATCTTGGATAATCTTTCACTCAGATACTTTTATATTAGAAAGGTAAATAGAATTATATGTTTTCTGTTTACCCAGCTGGAGGTTTGTGTTTACCATGTAGAAGAGGTGTCAGGTTGTCTTCTGAGAACCTGCTGAAATCTGTTTGGCACAGACTGGACTTACACCTTACTGTCTCCTGGCAAATCAGCATTTATTCCTTCTAGATGTGTTTTATTTTCAGAAAGCACTAAAGACAGCAAGCATGGAATATACCTTACTTCAGTATATTTTAAATGCAAATGGTTAAAAAGTTTCTTTTGCTATCTCTATCATCTCCTTTCCACCGCCTTTTATCTTGACAGAATCAGTAAGGCTCTCTTTACTTCATATATAAACAGACATTTACAGTTGTATCTAATGGCTCAAGAAAAAAAAAATCACTCTGTAATTTCTGTACACTAAAGGAGCTTGGTTGGCTACTGTTCCCAACAATCCTGATGTTTTTAGAGAAGTTTCTCTGCAGGAAGTGTAAGGTTTGAAAACTTAGAGGAAATGGCAATGACACATAGTAACTTCTAGTGAAGATGTAAAGGCCACATGAATAAAAGAAACAGAGAAAGAACTGAGGAAGGAAATAGATCTGCTGTAAGAATATTATGATATAATTCTGGCCTTCACTCAGGTAATAGTTGGCTGTTTCCATTTTCCTTACATTTATGAAGGATACACTAAGACTGAGCTACTTCTTTTATAGAGAAGTGTGTGTATGTAATTGTTTCCTTCAAGAATACCGACATAGTTTTACA
This sequence comes from Trochalopteron elliotii, assembly GCA_024734555.1. Classification (NCBI taxonomy): domain Eukaryota; kingdom Metazoa; phylum Chordata; class Aves; order Passeriformes; family Leiothrichidae; genus Trochalopteron; species Trochalopteron elliotii. The sequence goes on along the minus strand of JANPWX010000064.1, from coordinate 1,871,044 downwards.
AAAACTGAGAAGCTGAAGTAGATTCTAACTTTAAACACAGATAGATTTTCCCTCTTTTTGTAGTAAGTCAAGATTTCAAATCGGAAGTGCCCAGTTGTTATTTGTGTGCTTTCCTTTGTCTATGTGCCTTAAATCATTGCCTTATTTACTGAGGTGAGGTGTTAGGAGAATTAGAAAAACAAGTAAATGTGAAAATAAACAAAAGACTACTTTTATTAGGTAATTATTTTCCTTCATTTTAATATACCTTATTTAAGAAGTAGTTCATTCATGATTTTCACAACAAATGAAATGTTCCCCCTTTGAGACCAAGAATCAAAGAGGCATTGTCAGCTTGAATTTGGTCCTAGACTTAAATTTAACAAAAAGGAAGATTTAATTAAATCTAACAGTGGCAGGAAAGCTTTTGTAATTAAAAAGACTTGAACTGTCCCATGTTGGTAGATAAAGATTTTCCTGCAGTCTTTGAATCCTAAATGATGCAACACAAAGAATATGACTTTAAAAGAAAATTGCTTAAATTGAATTAAACAATAATAAATTGATTTTTGCATTCCAATGCCTCAGCTGTAGAAAATTTAAATCAATATGGAACAAAAAGTGAAAACAAAATAAAACTATTTTTTTCTGTCTTTGAAAATCAATGATCACAGTGGATACATAGGATCATAGAATCCATAATGTTGGAAAAGACCTCTAATATTGAGTTCATCGTTTTACCAAACTCTGCATTGTCAATTAAATCATAGCACTAAGTGCCACATCCAGTCATTAAATATGAAGTTGTTTATAAAGTATTCAATTTAAATAGTTAAAATTTTGGATAATAATGGTGGAGAAGTGATTCTTGCCAAAGCTTATAGATCTAGAAAAAAGCATTTTCAGAGCTAAATGGTGAGTGTTTTTTACCAGAGACTTGTATCCTTGTTTAGACATGCTGTTTAAAGCTGTCTTCTCTTGAAGTTGCTGTTGCTTACTGATAAAGGGTCATATTTCTTCTCATAGGAGCATGTTTTTAGTTTAGTCTTCTTTTTTTTTTTGTGCTTAGTTATGTAAATATTATAAAGACTTATTTTAACATTAATTTCCATTCTGCTTTAAAATTAGTTACATACAGGTTGACTAATTCTTCACTATAATGGTGTTATATTTTCAAATATTTACAAAATTTGGCTGTTTAATTTTCTGATGGTCCCAAGTTTTAGGTGTCTTGAATGGAAAGAATAATTTTGATAAAATTTAAGTAATAACTTATAGTAGCATACATTTTAAAATATATGTATTATCACTGAGAGAAAAAATCTATTATATTTTTATTTTATTATTATATTTGTTATAATATATTATATTATGTTTATTATAAAATAATAAAATGTTACAAATATAATCTATCAAAGTTTTGTTTTAAAGCTTAAAACTGGCCTGACTAATCACTCTTCTAGAAAGACTAAACACACTGATTTCTAATTCCCCAAACTCCCTCTAATTCTTAATCTCTAAATTTCTAAATTTCTCTAACTTGTCTACAAACATATTCTCTTGCACCCCATTCTGCCTGGGACATTCAGCCTCTCTTGAGGCTGAAGAAGGAATATCCTGTAAGATTTGAACTTCGAAGGTTCTTTGGATTTTCAGCACTTGGACTACCAAGGATATTTTTTGAACATTCATTTACCTTTTCCTCAGGATTTTGATTGGAAAGAGAATATGAATTTTGGCCTTGCTTAGAAATGTTAAGATATTCTTTCTTCTCAATAGGCAGATAAAACAGTCAGTTCAAATAAGCACTTTAGGAATTCAGATTGTGCTAATAATGAGTATGCATTTCACATTGCTGTCATAATGAGGCCAAGTAAAATTCTTACCAGGTTTATAATGACAAAAGCATCCATAATTATTGCTCTCCTTGGGAGTTCTCCAATCACTGTTGTAAAATGAAGCTCCCTCTTCTCCCCATCCCAGGCAGGGATCTCATTCCTGACTGTTAGTGAACTTGTAGATGAGGATCTTCTCTGTCATGTAGGAGCTGCACATTCAATGCCTTTTGCACAGAAGAGAATCTAAACTCTAGTTTTCTGCTTTGAGAATGGAAACTGTGTATGGTACTTTAGTCCCATAATACATATTTATCACAGTTACATTTTAGAAAACTGTATGTAAATATATGATTATATATGTGACTAGAATCTTATTTACATTTTTCTCCTAAAGTGAAGTATTAGAGAAATAAGGCTGGTGGCTGACTCATCCTTCAGATTTACCTTTCATTCTAAACCATTAAAAACATTTTATGAGACATATATTATTGAGTGCTAGCCAATACACCCTGCTGGTTCCTTTTCTCTTTCTGGAGGAGCTGTGAGGAGTTCTGACCCAGCATCACTTGGAGCTTCTGTGTCCTTCTGTTCCTCTCCTTCAGATACTGCTTTCTGATAAATATGTATTGTCTGAGTGATCTGACATATGATGATTATATCCACAATTGGGAACCCTGATATTAGGACTATATATATAAAAATATATATAAACAAGTTTCTGGTTTTCAGAAATAAAAAATAACTGGGTGTCTGAAGACAATAAGCAAGCAACTGACCCATGTTCATTAGGTTTGATATAGAAATCCCATGATGAGTCCTCCAAGTTTGATGGATTACACTTTTACTGAAGAATATGAAAACATGTCTATGTCTGGTACATACATTTGATGGAATTATGAGCAATGTAATCTTTCTTTTTCCTGGCAAAGCTTTATAGAATTCAGGCTTTATAGAATGAACATTTAGCTACCATATGAATAATTAGTATAGCATGGACATTTTCATTGGCCTAGAAATGAATTTTCAGATGATTTACTTGCTAAAAGATAGCTGACTCAGTTCATTGCTTAAGGCCTTTGCTTCAACATCAGATAGGTTCAGTTTAACATCTGTAATTATCAAACAGTTTACCTTTGCCTGGCAATTACCTACATCTTATTTACAACATTTAAATTATTTTCTTTCAAAACTACTTTTAATAACTGGCTTTAATACCTAATTAGACTGTAATTACAGTACATATTCAGAAAAGTATATATACAAGAGCAATATACAACAGCAAAAAACCCTACCTTGAGAAGGGCAAGAACTTTGAAGTAATAGAAACAAATAGAAGTGATACATATTTTCAATTTACTCATTGAAATTGAGGGGACGAAGGTCATCAGATTATTGTTTTTCTCTTGGTGATAATTCACATCACACCTCCTGAAGAGTTGGAAGCCTCAGCCCTGAATTATAGTGTTTTAAAGAGTAAGAGGAAGGGGCAAGTGTCAAATGAAAAAAAAAAAAAATCACAACAAACTTGGCTGTAACTTCCTGCTGTAACTGCTGTATTCCTTCAACACTACATATAGGTAATGTCAAACTAAATGAAGTGATGAGTCCTCACTGACTTAAACAGGTGCAGGATAAAGCTCTTTGTGAACCAAATGTTCTGTTCCATATGATGGAAACGTAATGGGAGAAACAGACCCCCTGGTCCTAAGCAATTCATAGCAGCACTGGATCTGCTTAATTTTTAACAATATGTGTACTAGGGAATGGATACAGTTTGGGAGACTGAGCTGTTAATGATTAATGACTCAAAATATTTATCCATTTGTGGAGGTATCAGTGTGCTTTGGTGAAGTTAGGCTTTGAGACTGACAAGAAAAACAAGATGTTCTTTATCACGGTAATTGTCCTCTGCTCTGTTGTAAAATGTACCCCCCCACATAGGAGCCATTACTGGCTCAACTGCACTGACATGGGAGACAGCTGTTGTGTCCTAGAAGGTGTCATAAACTATCAAAGACCCTTGAAGTGCCCCCAGACTAATTTCTGAGGCCTTCAACCAGAGGACCAAAATATCCCCCCCCCCCAGAGGGAGGTACCAGTCTGCTCCCACCTGAACCCATGTGTTTGTTAACCCACCAGGCTGTGTTTCATGGCCTTCTTCCCCCAATCCCAATGGATGGAGATCAGCACTTCCACAAACAGCGTCATTGTAGGTCCACTGGTGGTGGCCATATACTTTTCCCTTTCTTTTTTTTCCTTTCTTTTCCCTTATACATTTTCATAAATAACATTTTTGTGCACTCATATTGCTTATTACAACAGATAATAATAACTAAAATGGCTACATACCTGCTTTCCATTGCAAACAACTTGTTCTAAAATAAACCCTACATATATATATTTACAAGCAATGATCATTCAGTGTCACTTCATTCTAATCCACCCCAGGGCATCTATTAAAAAGAACCTGGATTACTCTTACCTTCTGGGGTGCAACACACAGCTATTTCCCATCCTCTAGGAGACCAGTTTTTATTATCCTGGAGCTTGTGTCACCCACACTACACCTTTTCAGTTTTCCAATGGCAGATGGAGCCACTGTGTAAAGCACATTGCTGCCACACATTAGACAAAGAACTCCTTTTTTTTGGCCACACTTCATCTTCATTGTACCATAGTTCTACATGCTGTCAAACCATGGTATCTTCCTCTGTGTAACAGCTCCTCCAGCCATGGATTAGGCCAGGGGGAGCAACTACAGGATCAGCAGATTCACATTACGTCTTACATTTGTTGTTTAGTGTACTTTTATCTTTCCCCTCTGATTTGTATACAACAAAATAAATTTGGTCCCAAATACCAAAAGGTACATGATGAAATGAAAAAGACACTTTTTCTGTGTTGATGTCACTAGTAGCATGACATCAAAAAATAAATTTACTGTGAGAATGACCATAAAGACAAAAATTTGTGTTATTTATAATAACTGTCAAATATATCTTGTGTTTTTTATATCTTTGTTTCCTGTTCCTACATAATAAGGAGACAAAGAGTTGTTTGGAAGAAGTTGTTTTATGAAATTGCTTACAAAGTTTTTCCCCTGGTACTGCAGTTATAATGACAGCTGTCACCCAACAGCAAGTAATATTGACTCCACAGTCATACACAGATATATGGGCCTTTGTTAGGGTTTCTGCTCTTTTAATATAATTTAATTTTGGTTATGGTCTAGACAACAATAACCCTAATTTACTGTCCAGGCTTGTGACTAAGTTTTTCATTAGTGAGTATAAAAATTTAATACTACACCGCATACTCATAAAAACAGTGCTTTTTATTTTTTGGAGGCTAAAGATCTTAGCTGCTTACATTAATATTATATAATCTTATGATAATGATTACCTGACTTTTGCAATCCATCCAAAGTAGAATGAATTTAAATTTTAGTTTTAGTTGTATGCTACACATTTATTCTCTATTCTCTATTCTCTCTGGTTCATTTGACACCAGTTAAAATTTTGATGTGATTTTGATGTTGTCTTTATGGATGCCTCAAAAAGCCAGCCCTTCAAATCTATCAATATTTTTCTCTTAACACAATCATCATCTTGCATGTTATGAATTAATCTGTCTTCAAGCAAGCAGAAAATAATGCACTGTTAGCTGCAGAGAAGTACAATACTTCTACCAGAGGGGTTTGTATAAAACTCTAGTTAGACTAAGAAAAAATGCCCACTTTCTCTGTCCATCTTCTTTCCAGTCATCTCCTCTTTCCCTGCTTTTCTACACATGTTCATCCTAATTATAGTACACAGAACAGATTGCAACACCAAGTATATTCATAGGCAAAGGCTAAAAGATCATGCTGTCAACATTTACAGCTACATAAAGAAAAAGATACTTTATTATTATATTCTTTACATAAGGAAACTTTCCAAAATAGAGTAGATGCTGTCTTACTTTTACAGAAGCAGTAGCATTGCCCCTCAAAGTAACAATAATGTGCGTATGCATGGGAAGAGAATTGTTCTCTTAGTCGGGATACCAAAGGGGTTTGGCACTCTTTCCATGCATAGTTCAAGAAAGAAATTTAGGCTCTTTCTCTGACTGAGCTACAGTTAGTTTCTTTCTTCATGTGACAAGTCTTATAAGTGCAAAGCACTACAGTTTTCACCTTCGTGTGCTAGGAGGAGTAATTCTAGCACATAAAACAATATTCCTTTCTCTGAACGGTTCATAAACTGACATGCTTGGAACATTATGAGGAGGTGTTCATGTTTAAATAACAGCAGAGAAAGACAAGAGCAATTATGATAATGCTTATTTCTTTCTCATTCATTTTGTGTTACAGAGGAGACAGAGGCAATCCTCTCGGACCTTTCAGACAGAGGACACATGATGATTCCAAATTTCAGTTTGAACCACATCTACAACATCAGGAATTTTGAAGTCAACAGGAAAATAATATGCATATTTAGACTCATTGACTAAGCTTTTCACCTGAGGTCTTCAGTTTGTCTTTCTCATTCAGCTACACAAAGAACTTATAGTATCACATAGGAAGAACCTCCAGACTAGATACCTAAACCACAGATGTTTTCCTCAGGATTTTATATCTATCCACCTTTTCCTCGTCTTTTTGTTTTATTTTGTTGAGAACGCATGATCAGAATTAAATGTAGTGTGTCACATAAATATTCCACCATAAAAATAAAAAAGTATTTTATGTACAAATATTTTCAGGGTATTTTATCTTGCACTTTGTATAACCTAATATTTTTTATTTAGCCAAAGTTAGCAATGACTTGAAATTTTCACTGAACTATTGAAATTAATGACAGGGTACTTTTTCTGTATGTCTGCAGTTAATTTATAGGCTTCTAGTGTGCATAAACTCAATATTTTACCTCCTTTCAGTGTGCATTACCTTGCATTTGTGAATAATTGAAGCCCACCTGCCAAACTTTTCAGGCCTGTCACGCTGTTAAATAGTAAGAGTTAAATATGTAATGACCAGAGCTGTAAAACCCAACAGGTTTTTTTCTTCAGTTCCTATTTGCTTGGAAGGTGGAAAGAATATTTTGGTTCTAGACCTGGTATGTGTGAATAATGACTACATTCTAGCTTTCAATGCACATAATCAGAGATAAGTAAATAAGTAATACTTTTTATAAGCCATTACAAATACTAAGTCTTTTTCAGGAATAATCTTATAGTGGTCACAATGGGCACTACATCTAGTGACCCCTACCTCCACAAAACGCTGTTCATCTTGGTGGATTTTAAATCTGTTTACAAATCTCGGAACCCCAGTTGGTGATGGAAATACTGAAGAAATATTGTTCCATTAAAACACACAAAAAAATAGTTATAACCTTCTTTCACCTCTTTTTATATCTATATTTATATCTAAAGATCATCTTTCACCTGGCGCCCAACATTAGCAAAACATTCTTCCCCATGCTTTATTCTAGTCTAGGGCATTTCAGCTCTTTCATCTGACACAGAATTAACAGGTTAGATGTGTTCAGATTTCTTAGTGTCAGGTTACATGCATTTACTTGACAAGAGGTATATTTGCACAGCTATACCACCTACAGAATTTCTGTCCTTCCCACTTTTTCTGGAGGTCAGTGGCAGAAGAGAGACTGGACTAGAACCAGAGGTCTCTGCCTGACCTATGCAATGGACCTTTTCAGGTAGCCATGAAAACCAAGATTTGGAATTGGAATGATAACATAGATGCAACTTCTGCATGTGTTGTCCTTAAAAGCATGATGTCTTTACTCTGGGAACTTTAAAGACTGGACGATTTCATTCAGGGCAAGTGCCTGGAAAGTGTTTCTCATAATGAATTTCCCTGGAGTTTATTGACATGAGGACTTCCTGAGTGAGAAAATATTGGCTTTAGCAATGTAATAATGTTCTAGAAAATCACATTGTTTCTACTGCATTAATAAATCTCACTACTTCCCAGAAGATTTATCTCCATTGAATTAACTCTTCTTTTTTTTGCATCTATATTAAACTTCATTTTTGAGGGTATGCTTTTTTCCTATTTTTTTTTTTTAATTTTCAAAAATATGGAAGCGAGAAGAGATTTTGTGTGACTGAAGCTTCTGGAGACATACTAAAGTACTTTGTGAGTTATGATTTTTAAAATAACTTTCATGGTTGAGAATAGTATTTTAATTTGATATATATTACCTTAGAAGTGATGATGATTTTACCACCCCCCCCCTTGGACTATTTAGGAGGATTTTGAGTTTTCTTTATGAATAATTGAGTCTATCAATTTTCTCCCTTCTGAAGCAATAGTTGATCTTTACAACATAACCTGTCTAGCACCTTGGAACCACTAAAAAATTCAATTGATCTTGTGAAAGGAAAAAAAATCACCTTCCTTTATTCTAATTCCTCTCAACAGTCACTTTAATTTTCACCCAAGGGCAAACCATTTTTATTTAATTCTACTTGTCTTTTTTAATAAATGGGCGCATTAACAATGTCCACTAATAGAGATGATAATTTTTCCATTTTAATCTTGAAAGTTTCTTGCCAATTCGTAATTCATTCAGCGATATCTTTGAATAGTTCATACAGTAATTTCTTTGAAAGCCTGGTAGTTTCCTTTTGCTTCAAAGAAATAAATATTTTGTACTGTATTATCAGGGATAAATAGTGAAACACAAATGCTGTAGAAGTCAAGGTGTAACACACATCTCTAATGTTACAATTCCACATAAATATAGTGATACATTTGACCTTTATTCCAAATAGTTTTAAAAGTTCTTTACTGCAAATAAGTTGTGTTTCTCCTTCCTGGTTCTCCATGATAATGGAGCCACAATAGCAAGTAATGCATCTCTAAAAGGGTACATCCAAATAGATACTACTTAAGTGTCTACATTCACAGCTTTTCAGAAAGTTTGCTTTGCACAGAGTTGTCTACCTATGCTGATTGCATGTTGTTACTGCACTTGGTGTTCTAAGTTATCTGACCACAACTGTTTCTTTCTTGAGTATGGAAGTACCTGGAGATGAGTCTTTTGTAATTTTTTACCAGTCCCATGTCTTACAGAATGTTCCCATGTGGTCACAAGCCCTATTCTTATTTCTGCTCATTCTGCTGAGCATTCCTTGTTGGTGACATCCCAGTGCCTGCTACTCAAACTTCAAACTCACTGAAAAAAGGCTCAATGTGAAGAAACTGGTGTGTTCTTAGTCACCTGAGGCAGCTACCCTGGGAGAATACTCTGAATGATCTGACTCCTGGGCTTCTTTTAGCCTGACATATGACTTCTGAGAAATTTCAGTGTTGTGACAGCTTTACCTCTGGGAAGCCACAGCTTCTGTGCCCAGATCATCTATGGCTAGTGGGACAGCTTCATGCTTGGAAAGAGCAGCAGTCAGCAACAGATGACAAACTTTTGGTAGTGGAGAGTCACACAAGCTTTCTGTTACCATGAGCTGTCAGACAAAATTTCAGAGCTCAAACTGACAAACCAGTTAGTGACTAATGGCTGCTGGAACCTCACAACTTACAGGAAGCTAACCATTCCAAGGCATGCAAAGTTGTGACTGATGTTTCATAGAATATCCACTGAGCCCTTTATTTTGGATAATACAGGCAGCAGATGCTGAAAAGCATGTCTAGACCTCCATTCTCTACTGCTTCTGCATTGTGGAGGCTCTTCTAGGATGCAGACTCCAGCCTGATGTCTGGTGGTAAAATAATGACATCTGTGAAGGAGACTGCATGACAACATTGTCCATATCTATTTTCCTTTCTGAATCTGATTCCAGAGATTTGTAAAACCTGTTATCTCTATGTTCTCTCTGTTGTGCATCCATTTTTTCCTGACCCCTGTTCTATACTTAGAGGCTTCTGGTGTAAAACGAAGAGAATAACAATGAGATGTTATCAGAATTTAATGCAGATGTATGATTTCTACAGTTATATGCCATGGTTTTAGAGGAAAAAAATGTGTAGAAGTCTTGGCAGGTCCTGACTATGCAGATGCAGGAGGCAGCACATCTCTTTAATAGAATGTCTGCCTTAAAAAACCCATGATTGCATCAACAGTCTCTCAAAATGACAAAGATTCTTAGCAAAGACAGATGCAAGTAGACACAGCAAAACATCTGCTTATGAGGCTGTTCAAAGTCTCCCTTCTACTCATGATCCCTTTAAGAATGGTAGGATATGTTCTCAAACCTGCCAGTGCTTCTGTTCCAGAGAATTAATGAAGACAAGATAAAGCATCTGCGTCCCATTATGTTTTGTGATGAAAATCAAACACTCAGAATTAAACTCGCCAACACATTCTTTGTAAGAGCAGTGGTCACAATAGTGACACTGCTCATGAAATTTCATTGAACAGTTCTATTTTTTGCTGTGGTGAAAAGTACTGCAGTAGTGTCAGACCATGAGACCTAAACCCACTTTTTCTGAGTTAATAGACAATAGGCTCTTAGTAATTTATTCCTTCTATATATGATAACACTTTTTGAAAACTGTATTGCAGTTGTCCTGAATTATCTTTCTCTCTTCTTCAGATAAGTTTCAAATGTTGTATTTTCTTCTTCTATTTGTTTTTTTTTGCCAATTTTTAACCTCTATCTAATCACAAAGTGTTTGTTAAACAAAAATTGTCAGACCTTTATAATTGGGAATGTATTCTGCCCATATTTATATGTGATAAGATTTTTTTTGGCATGCCTTTTGGAACCTTTTGGCTCAAGCACTACTTAGATGATTTTTTTTTTAGATAGATAGATACTTAGGTGGAATAATTACATACTGTATAAGGAAACTCAGTTTTTCAAAACAAGGATTGCAGGTGAACAGAGAACATTTGAGACATAAGTGACTTTTAAGATGACTGAATTCAAAAACTGAAGGAATACTTGGGACACTATTCAGTCATTTCCTTTCCCAGAGATCCTATAATGCAAAAAAGTCTAATTCAATCAGATCAGGATGAATAAAAAGCAGATGTGTCTCTAATAAAAAAAAAAACAGGAAAAACTAAACATGTAAAGATGCCTATGAGGGACTTTTATATTGACATTCTATTAAACATTGAATTGTTAAGTAGAATAAATCCCTTAGAAAATTCCTGTGAAGCCTTCCAAAGTTACAGCTCTGAGTAGGAGTTCCTAATTTAAAATTTTTTAGTATGAATGACACAAAATGACAGAAGTTAGGAAAGCTATTTAACAATCCTTGCTTTATAATAAAATGAAAGTGCAAATACTGGAAAGCAAGGAAGCTTGTTGCTTCATTGCACACAGAGGTGAAGACATGATATATATCCTTTGTGTGAAATTGTATATGTTATTAACTGAAACCCTGTTTTTAAGTTTCTCTCTATATTTTAGCCCTCAGAACGCTGTCAGAATTCATCTCTGTTTTTAAACAGTATCCATCCAGTCAATGGGTCCAATTACCCCTCTAGAGAGCTCATCTTCATTTTATATCCCTTCAGTTTAATCTACTGAGTAAATAGTTCACAGAGAAAATACTATATTTTAGTTCTTCTGCTGATTTTTAGCTTTCATTTAGCTCTGCTGTAATTTTGAAAAGAATTAATCTTTCCACACTATTTCCTCTTTTTTTTTTTTGTTCTGGGAAATTTCATAAGTTGTTTTTTTCTTCCCTAGGAAAGTATGTAGATTTCTAAAATTCTGAGGCTTTGAGAAATAAGCGGTGTCTTCATGTGAAGTTGTTCTTATTCTGAAAGTACCACCCTTTTCTGGCTAGGCACATTTCCATGTGGACATCTGAGCAGTGACCTGAAGAGATTGTTCTCTTTGTGACTGTGAAATTCTCTGTCTGGGGGAGTAGCTTCTGGCCTCTTTACCTCACTCAGTTCTTCCACCTTTACACCTGTTAAACACACCCAGCTCTCCTGGACGTTTGATAGTTGTTGAAACAAGGAGAGTTCTTGCTCTTGGCGATTTTGCCCAGCTTACTGGGACAGGGACAGACTGGAATCTCTTTGCAAGGATTTGCAAGTGCAGAACTTCAGACTTAAATCCATTTTGAACATTCCCTTTAACTGCCTGAGTACTTCAGAGTTTCAGTAAAGTACTGTAGCAACTGTAGATGTATATAGTTATCCAAACATAATACCCCTTCATACAACTGAGCTAAGAAAGATCACCTCCAGAGGCTCTAAAGGCTCTTTATTTCTTTATGCAATCATAGATAAGAATCTACTCCATGAAGGTGATTCAAAAATATAAAATAATGAGAAAAAATGCTCTTGCAGTTGCTAGGCTTTCTAGCAGTTGCTAGGAGATAGGTAGCAGTGGTAGCAGTGATTTTGGAAAATAGGTCCCACATCAGGCAAACAAGGACTGATTTTCAAACTTCTGGCAGATTTGTTGTCTGGGTACTTTATGAGCTAATATGCTTCCCTAATGAAATATATATATACTTACATAATGACCTTATTAGAAAAAATTTAAATGTTCTTGAGATTGTAATTGTTTTTTTAAAATAGTCCTTTTTCCTTTTTTTGGACATCCTAGGCTTTAAGAAATATCAGAATCAGAAACAGCAGGAGGACCAGCAACATTAGAAATAGCGTGTTTGACATTTCATTTCAAGCAAGCCAGAAAGGTTTTTTAAATCATGCTGTCTGCCTTTTCTCTTTGGCACATCATTTCCCTTTGATTTCCTTTTCATTCTCCTGAGTTTTTCATTATCTTTCCAGTACAAAACATTAGACCACCGTGCTACATAATGGAAATGAAACATTTAAGGGATACTGAGTGCTGTGGCATCACTGCAGATCAGAATGTAACTGTGATACATGTAAGTTTAACTTCTTTGAAAATCATACTTCTTTTTGTATTAGAGCTGAGAGTAGCAGAACCATACTGGTTCTGCTACACATAAATTAAATGTGTAGTATTAATGACTTGCTTAGGATTCAGTGAGACTTGCCTATTACTCTCACTGGATTTTGAGTTTATATAAATTTGTTTCTGCCTTCTTGGGAAAAATTAGCACATATGTCAGAAACTGTTCTGAGGTGTATTTTGAGCTGCAGTGATCTAATTCCAACAATATATTGGACTTCTGTGACTCTCAGAACCTTTATAAAGTTCAGTTTATTCCAGTGAAGTTCAGATCTGGCTATGTGTCCTTAACACAACTAACCAAAGAACAATGAGCATCAATCAATTTTTTTTAATTGATTTAATGGTTTAATTACAGTTTTTGAGAATACTGACTGCTATTTTTTTGTAGAATAGTTTGGAAAAACAGTAGAATTTAATGCTAATTCATTAACTGTGGAGGATTTATGGAAGAGTACAAGAGAGAGACATAAATGATCCTGGCAATCATGAAAGGATGAACACTATCTGATATCAGAAAGTTGTTTGCAAGTGTTTAGTTAAATTGCAGATATTTTATACTAATGGAAAAAGGAAAAAATAAACCCCAAAGTGAACATACTATAAACTTGCATTGGTCCAAAGAAGACTGATTTTGATCAAGTTTCAATTAAGTTTTAATTTAATTCACAAATTTGTGTTTCAATTCCTGTCTCTGGCCAAAATTCCTTCTCTTACAATCTGAAAGAGAAAATAATTTGAAATCTTCCATCCTTTGCTCTGCCTTATGAAAAAGTGTCTCAAGCTCTGACTTTTCATCTGAAGACTTGGCACTTTGCAGTTGAAGGAAGGTGAAGTGCCTACAATTCCAGGGATCTGCGACCGTTGAATGACAGGATATGAAAAAATCAGTATTCTTACAAAAACTCTTGTCTCCCTGAGGTCAGGGATGCTGGAAATTTGTTATCAACCTGAAACCACTCTTAATGCTGGGCATTTATTTCACAAGATCAAAGGAAACTTGAGTTTATCAGACTACAATTAGGAAGTACAGGGAAAGGAAATAATATCCCTAAGCTTGACTTAAAAGTACTATTACAAAGTTTCTCTAACTCCCTGGAAAATCTCTGCTTCTCCCAAGCCGGGATCCAGGATTCACCTCAAGACTATTCCCCACATGTTGCTTTTCATTAAAGGGAACTGAATTTGAATAGAAAAAACCTTTCTTACATTTCTGTTCTCATTTGTATTTTTTCTGACTGTCACTTCTCTCCTATGTGTCCCAATCTCACATCTCTTTTACTCAGAGTATCAGATGGATCTCCTTTCTCATGGATCTCTTCTGCCAGCACCACAATCCATGTCACATGGGGAAACATTTCCAGAGCACCTTCACGCTACTGAACCCAGACAAGCTCAATAAACAGCTTCATTCTTCAAAGATTCATTTGTATAATGTAGATATATTCTTTCCCCAAAGCCAGTAACTGAGGGAAGTTTACACTGCCCTAATTTTGCATATGCTTCTACATGTAGTTTCTGGTGCACCTATCTGGAACTAGTCCTTCACCAACATACTGGCGAGAGTAAAGCTGAAATTCTAGGCCAATTTAAGGAGAAAAAGATTCTTAGCAAATTGAATATAATGCAATCCTTTTTACAAAAGCAATTTCAGAGTAGCCCTTTAGTTGGTGAAAATCACTTGCTATCTCAAGGATGAATCCTATACCAAGAATAAGAGAACCGTGTTACAAATATCATAGGCTGAGCAAAACTTCGACCTATTGTGCTCTGACATGAAACACAACCTTCATTTTTATAGCTCTTTTTATAGCACATATCCTAACAGGAATCAAATCTTTTATTTTGATCCTCAAGTCCTCAAACATCAGTGAAGTGAATGAGGTGTATTGGTTTATGGTGTTGGCAGGAAGATGTTTAACCATTCTATGCTGCATTATCAATCCCCTGACGAATGCAGTAGCCTTGTTTATTTGAACCATGATCTCTAGCTCCAGTATTGAGCATTGGACCGTGTATTTGTAAACATGGGAAGTCAGAGTTTCCTCTTCTGTGGAGTTGATAGGTCATGTGATATAATCACTTAAACCTCCTTCCTCCTATATTTAAATATTATTGCTTTAGGAGGTTCATTCAGGAAATATTACATAGATTTTTCACACACATAAAAACATTTACACTTTCATGAGCAGGAAAAAGCAAATACAATAAGATTGAGGTTATTTATTCTTCACTAAAAACATTTACGAGATGTTTGATTATTTCTTCACCCTCCTAGCCAAAGGTATTACATTTAAGAACAATTTTTTCCCTATTGCCATTAGAAGTAAATTATAATATTTGCCAAATTTGTAGAACACATATAGGGAAAATTATGCAGTGTAACACAGTACTAAGATGTAATGAACCACATTTACATTTTTTTCATTAGCTACAGTTCCTGTATTTCTTCAGTGATATCTTAATTATTCTTGAAGGATAATGTTCTACTTCTGCATAAGCACCAATGTGAGTTCAGAGTTACAGTGTTTTTAAAGAAACTTGTATTTCTTCATGTGTTTTGGAATTGTATTGAGCCAGTTTTGCTAGATCTGTAATTATAAAGGGAGATGTAGTTGAAAGATTTTGAACACTTGAATACCTGGTTTCTAACCTAGCTGTTAGAAATCAGGTTAATACAGAACCTGCAATGAAGTATAGGTAAAACTCAGTAGCTGTTTAAAACTGAAGCTCAGGCTGTGCTTAAGGATGAGACATTAGTCCCATTCAATTTGCCTTTTGTGCTGTGGAAAGTACTTAGCCACAAACATTCAAACTGTTCCTGTTTTACTTTTTTTTTTTTCAGGGAGGGTGGAGGGCAGGGCACTGACTAAATGTTAGTCCTTAATTCCTCCTCATGACTCATAGTTGAATTTTATTCAGCTTTAAATTATTTAAATAATTTATTTTCCTGATCCTACAATAAGCTAATGCTTCCCTCTTCACACTAATATACATCTCTGGTTTTCTTTGGAGATGGGTTTTTCTGTGCCTGCTGCTTACTGCTGTTTGCAGTTCCAGTGCACTTCCACTGGTGTCATTAGCCTTATCTGAGCTGACTGCAGTTTACTGGTATCTGGGAAAATAGTCTAGGGAAATATGACTTGTACCTTGCATGCCTTGTTTTAAAATGGCTTCTGAGGCATTTGTTAGTCTCTGCTTTCAGACACAATGTTCTGCATCAGGTGGGTATGTGGTCTCAGATGGGGTTGTTGGTCTTCTGTAGTTCCAACCGGATGACCCAGGGATTTGTCACTTAAATATGACATTAAGTTGCTATGCATTTAAGTTACTCTTTATCCCTTATATCTACATTGCAGGGTGAAGGAAAAAAAAAAGCCGTTTCCAAGACTTTCTGATGATGTGGTAGGGCACTGGAAGAGGCTTTCCAGGGAAGCTGTCATAGCACCAAGCCTGACAGATTTCACTAAGTGTTTGGACAATGACTTGTGGTGAGATTCTTGGGGCTGTCCTGTAGAGAACCAGGAATTGGATTTCATAATCCTTATGGAGCCCTTCCAAATCAGGACATTCTATGATTTTATTATGTGATTAGGGGTAGAAGAGTCCACCTGAGAAATCCTTTGGAGTTGGAAACTTAAGGCAAAAGAAATGTTTTGTGCAGGTCTTAGTACCTCTAACAAGATGAAGTTCCCCAGACACTCGTATTTTTCCTCTGTCTATGACAGTTTTTGCCACTGTCTCCTCTCCCAACTTTGGTCCTGTTGCTAGCTCAATATGTGTCTTTCTTTACTTTAAACTCAGGAATTTAAGTGGAGAAAGTTCCTTATTTAATGCCTGAAGGATCATCTTGAGCTATCTGAATTAGTAGAATCTTTAAGAAGGGACACTTTTTCCTGCTCTATCCATAAAGATATTTAGCTCATAGGACAGGTTTTCTTCAGACAGAACAAGAGAAGACTTCTACTACAAAGTTTCTGCTTTGCAGTGAATTTGAGAAAAAAAAGACTTCTCAAGTAAAAAGAAGCAAAGATAAGCACACCTACCATCAAAACTCAGAAATATCTGAGGGAATCATCAAGATAGCTGCAGATCTCTAGGCTAGTGCTGGATTGTGTATTCAGATGATAAGATTAGGAATCTGCATGATTTACCTGAATATATCCCATAAACAGGCTTTGAACCCTCCAGGATACTTCAGAAATGTTAAGGATAAAATTTTGTGAATGACTACACAAGGCTGAGAATATGCAGGGGGATTCTAGAGTCCACATACATACTTGGTATAGGAAAGAATCTTGCTTAGGATACCTGCATTTAAAAAAAAGATTTTTCCTAGATTGTTTCAATTACCCTTCCCTGCCCCCCACCCCCCCAAGGATATCAAATATATGTAAAAAGAAATAACAAAAGATAATCCAAAGGAGCTATGTCAGCATACAACAAAGAATCGATAAATTTTGTTGACAGGCAAAGGCTCAAAATAACTGCAAAGCAGAGAGGTTAACAATCCAAGTTGCTTGAAGATCCAGATCTGATCAAAGTTCATGTAAAGACTCTTCAAGGACAGTCTGGGATACGGGTTTCACAGACATAGGTGTAGGTTAAGGTGAACAACTTTAGGGTAAATTAATCTCAAAGGGTTACTTCAGTGTTTTCACAGAGGAGTAATCTAAATAGCCTGTACAGACAGGTAGTCAGGTGAATCCCAAGAGCAGAGTTTATTTACACCTTTGGTAGACAGTAGGCTTTGTAGAAGAGAGCACTTTCCTCCCGCTGTCCCACGTTCCAGGGAGCCTCCCAGGAGGGCCACACTATCCTCACCTCAGAAACTGGCAGATAAACACCCAAAATGTTTCATTTTTCTGCAGAAATACTTCTGTGCT
This sequence comes from Trochalopteron elliotii, assembly GCA_024734555.1. Taxonomy (NCBI): domain Eukaryota; kingdom Metazoa; phylum Chordata; class Aves; order Passeriformes; family Leiothrichidae; genus Trochalopteron; species Trochalopteron elliotii. The sequence continues at coordinate 1,853,469 of JANPWX010000064.1, read as the reverse complement.
TAGGTGCTATGTGATGGCTTCTTACAGAAAGAAATTCTGTATTCACAGAAACCTTGCTACAGCAGATTAATCTGGCTTTCTTCCTTCAGTGTTATGATACAAAATATATGCCATTTATGAAACTCTTGGGTTGAATCACTATCATCGTAAAAAGAGAGATATTTCAAGCAGCCTTTTATTTTAATCATTGAATCGTATCCCATTTTGATCAAGACCTAATTTACAGGGAAATTTAACAAATAATAATAGCAACACTTGTGCTATAATGTAATGACTAAGTCCGAAATTGTCTTATCTTAAATCTATAAGGGTATTGAATCTTATTTTACCTGAGTAATTTCAAAGACACATTAACACAGATAACAAGAAATAAGCTAGTCATGACAGGAATGCAATTCAAAACCTTGCTCACTCTTAATTTCACTGTATTTTGATTTAGTTCAAGGAAATGTGTCCTAGATTTTGCAGAAGTATTTTCTTTGGAAGAGTAAAATCTGCTTTCCAATTAGTTTGTAATTCATTTATGATTGTATTTGTAAAACAAGTAATGATAAAGTAACTGTAACATTCCTATTGTGTCTAGCTGATACATTTCGGCCCCAGCATAAGAACAGCAGCGATATAAACTTAAACAGAAATTTCTTGTCAAAGTTGACAGGTTAAGGAGATAAGCTGGTGCAATTAAAGAGAAAGTAGATAAGATATTATGTATTATATCACATCATGAGCCAAGGTTTTCAAGTTGGTTCTCAAGAGTGAAAAGACAGAAGATTACATGCAACTGAGGGACCTGCTTGCCTGAGTGTAATTGCCATTGGAACAAGATAAGCTATCATAAAAACATAACAAACATCTTCTTGTTGGTATTGTATAATTTGTATGAATGTCAAATATTACACTGAAATCTCATTTCCATCCTTGGATTTTTTGCTATTTAAAATGAGTCTGTGTTTTGATGTACTAAACATCTAAGCTGACCTCCTTGATTTAGCTCCAAAGTGCATGCAGCACAGGAGCTGAGCTCTGGCAGCTAGAAAATCACATGATGGAAATCACTCCCCTGGTGGAACGGGAAATTTCTTCACATGGCACATGGTAGGATGAACACATCCTACTCTTCTTGTGTGTTGATTGCACAAATAAAAATTAAGTAGTAGCAATTCTATTTCAGATTATTCATTAATAAAAACCAACTACCTTGAACTATTCTCACACCATTTTCAGTTGCCTGCCTTGCACAAGCTATTTGTCCACAGTAGGAAGCCAACGTACTTCTTTCCTATGGAAGAGCTCCATGAAAAAATGGAGCTGCACACCAAATGCAGCTAAGAGACAACAGAATAGAAGGAAATACTGGTGAAATGACTACAGATGTGGACACAAGTTGCAACATTCAGATAGAACTGAATGTTTGGGACATAGTATACCACTTAACCAAAATTTTGAATTTTACTCTATTTACATTTCAAACTCACTTACAAAAATCTCTACAGCTCTGGACTATTTAAATGAGCTAGGATCCAGGAGTTGCCAGTATGCCAGAGATTTGGTGAAGCTTCTTTTCACAGCCGTGCTTTTTCTTAGTAAATAGGTAACTCAACAGCTTATTCACACTTGAGTGTTAGCCATTATGAGTATGAATTTCTTTACTTAGAGAAGCTGAAATTATCTGTGGACAAAAATTGCTAGTTACTAAAACTTCTAGCTTACAGCACAATGAGGTTAATTAGGATAACAAGGCAGCTCAGAAAAAAAGAAATTAAAAAGAGCATTAAGGTTAAAGGAAATGAACTTAGTGACTGCTTCTTGTTTCTTTTATTCTTCATCCTATGTTTTCTCTCAGGCAGACACATACTCCAGCTTTTGCAATGGCACATCTGATGGTTTGTACTGTCTCTGTGAGGTGGTTTGGTCCTGACAGCAGACCAGGACCAGCACAGCTGCTCCTCCACCCCCAGCAACAGAGAAGGAAAAAATAGGAAGAATAAGAAAAAAACACTCAAAGGTAAAAATTAAAGCAGTTGAATAAAGGAAGGTAGGATAAGGAGAGGGAAAAAACCCCAAACCATTCACCCTTACCTCATCTGGACAGCAAGCCTCTAAAGAGTAGTCACCTCAAAAGCCACTAAAACCATCCTCTATTTCTTTTTTTAATACAGCATGACATTCCATTGTATGGAACATTCCCCTGGCCATTTTGAATCATCTGTCTTGGGTATATCCCCTTTCAGCTTATTAATGGTTTCATAGGTGTATTCCCTGAGTCAAACTCTCCAAGTGATGCTGTTTCTTCTGTAAAAGGAAAATTAATTCTAACCCAGCTAGATCCAATAGGCTCTAGTATGAATCCAAAGGGTCTGCAGATGACTTTAAAAATGGTTGATATTGCTGATGTATCAGAAACAGGTATGAGGACATGATAGATGAAGCTCATATGACCAAATAAAGATGTTTCTGCACCAGCTACATGTAACTGCCTCTACAGTCAACAAGGTCAAAAAGGTGCCTACAGAGAGTAATTTGGCCGGCTGACTTTGGGAACTTCATTCACCAGCTTAAGTAGAAGCAGTTCATACCATTTGTAACTGGGAAGTCAGACATGAGGCCGATAAGGTGACATGGGGTCTGGAGTGTTAGACTGTCCTTAGAGCCCATCAGACTCTGCAGCAGCTGTTTACTTAGATGGGAGCCTGTCATAACTATCCTCTGCAAACAAAGAAGGTCTCCAAACAACTTTCTCTTTAATCTCTCAGTTCTTCAGAAATATGTATCTGGAGTTTACTTCCATGCTAACAACCAGCTCCATGAGTTGCAAGTGTGGGGAAGGAAACAAAATGAAGGAATGACATCCATGAATCTGACCATGTAGTAGGAGAGAAATTCATCCCCTTTGACTAGAGCTAAGCAAGGTAGTAGATTCCTTAGTGGGTGCCGGAAACCTTGTGATTCTCTGAGTGCTATCTGGGACTTTGTGTCCTCAGGCTGATTTATCAGCTTCTGTCAGCAGCAGATGTCCTTTTAGGAGCCTGCAGAGACTGGAATGCAGCTGTGAATCCCTTGGCCTTGGGAAAACTTGAAGGGCAGCAGAGGACATGACATAAACGTTGTGAATGATGGATAACAGCTGGTTTGGGAACCAGTTACAAACCTCTCCCAAACCAGATGGAAATTCTCTAGGGCATCTTTGAGTCTGTGATTAGCCATTCTCTAGATGGCTAAAAACATGTTTCTTCTTTCTTTTTTTTTTTTTTTTTTTTTTTTTTTAACATTTTGAGAAACAGGTATGTGACATAAGGTTCAGTACACAGGCTGGAAAGAAAGTTAGTGAAGAAGGAAAAGCAAGCAAGCAGTAATGAAACAATACAATAAACTGAGTTCAAAGGTGACTGACTTCCAGGATTCAGTGGTGGCTGCCTACCTGCCAGACAGAGATGTTGTGATCCTGTGGTGCTTGGCTTGATTGTCCTAGACTCTTTTGCTGAAGAATACAATTGTGGGTTTCTTTATGGCAAATCTTAGACATTTCTTGTGGAAAAATGGGAATTCTTCAATTTTAATTTTTATTTTACTTCATAAATTTTTGGATTCAATATCTTGTGTGGCAGGAATTCAGGTGATGCAGCAACCGGATAACAGAATATTTTTTTCTGCATTTTAACACTTAATACCAAATTTATTTTTTAATAAAAGCAATGATACAAACAATATTCAAAAAGGATGTCATAAATATATCCAAAGCCACATAACAGACACTTTACGTGGTTTCTGAAAGAAAAAAATCAAGCAGGAAAGCATAGCATCACAAAGCAATATTTGACATAGTGTATGCAAAACATGAACTGAATATAACAAGTGTTTAAAAATGTTAATTGTTCTACCACAGAAGAAGGTAATTAATTTGAGAAAGAAATTCTCCTTTTCCCCCTTGGAAAAATTCCTTAATAGTGTTTAAAATAGTAATGGACTAGAGGGAGCTCAGAGTATATTTTAAGCAACAATTTCCATACAAATATAGCTAAAGCCTATTCAGTTATGCATTTCTGTGCATCTATCATCAATGTATTTGGCTAATGTTGGTCCCAATTTTCATTAATTAGTGGCATTTGAAACAAATGTGTTCTAAACACTGGTGGAATTATTTTCCACTTGAAGTGTAAAATGTTGGAATATAAATTCAGCATTTTTCAAACCACAGCTGAGACACTGCAGTAAAGTTACCTGTTCTTGCTCTGTGAGTAAAATTCTCTTTTCCTCAAGATGATTAAAGACTTGCCTACCCGACCTTTGTTGTTTGCATGCATTTCTTGGCAACAGAGTTGTTTCTGAGATCTGTCAAGGGCCTTTCATTTTCCATAATAGTTCCAAAAAATATAAAAAGGGAATTATGGTCCTGGAAGAGCAAGAGTGAATGACAAAAGACATGGCAAGGCAGTTTCAACTGAAGCATGCTTTGACTTTACTGACAAACTGATTGTGCCAATTTCAGAAGTTTATCTAAAATTCAGTGCTATTTTTATTGTTTGTTTGTTTGTTTGTTTGTTTAGAGAAATCAGTAATGTTGTAACATTTCCTGTGCTTAGTCCTGCTTGAAATGGAGAACACAGAGATGGATTTGAATAATTTAAATCATCAGTGTCTTCTTTGCTGACGGTATTGTACATGTGAACTTAGAGCCAAGTTTCCAGACTGACAGCCAAGCTGTTGCCAGTTCTGTAGGTATGATCTGGCAATAGAGAAATGCCATCCTCAGGGCTGTCAATTCAACATTTGAATAGAAACAGGACTCACACATATTTAAAGGACTGTACTCTGCATGCATTTTAAGTACACTCTACTATCACAGAGTCTAAAGGGCAAGATCAATCATTTCAGCTGCTCTCACCTGATGAGGCGGAGTCAGTGCCAGAGTTTCACAAGGGCTGTTCCCCTTATCACTGTTGCTCAGTGTTTGGGTGAGAAGAAGTCCCAAGGCCAGATATCCTGTCTTGGCAAAGTTTGTTAATGAACTATGTCTATTATAACAATCCCAGTAAATAGTTGTAGCAATTATATTTTTTACAGATATCTTGTAAGCTGCCTAATTAAGATATGAAATTTCTAGCAAATTGTCACTCGTCATCAAAGACAACCTGACCCGTGCCACCTGTATTTTCTGTTAACTGGCAAAGCTATGGTCTCATTCCAATTCAAATCCAAGTTTGATGCATATTCTTCCAATGTAATTCATATAGATTTATTGCCAAAGGGAAATATCAATATGAAATTAAAACATCTCTACAATTCCCAGGTCTAGTTCTGTGATTCAGTCAATTAATGGGAGAGAAACTTGCATTAAAGTGTTCTCAAAGTTAATAGCAGATGATTATTTGATTCTATCATCATTTTGAAAGCACTTGGTATATCACTCATCAAACCTATCAAGCAAATAAAAGCTGCAGTGCTTTTATTTTCTGCTTGATGTTTTAAACATGTATTTCATTATTTAAATGTCCATAGAAGTGACTTCTTTTATTGCTCTGAAATAACACAGTTGCAATCAATATATTAAAATAATATTAGCGAGACAAATTTAAACCAAAACAAGGACATCTCTAGTGTAGATTGTCACTTCAAGTGAGTGGACTGACAGTTGAAATGAGAATTTTTTTCTTTTGTCAGTTCTCATTAGACCCTTAACATAAAATTAATGTACTGAGAAGTAATTTCTTTGTCTTTCATTGCTTGAAATTAAATATAACTAGAATGGCTATGATGAAAACTGAAATTAACAGAAAAAGGAATATAAAGATTTGATATAATGCCTGTCCCTCAAGGCCATGGAGCAAGCACCCCAACAGCTAGCTATGTCTTTTGTGGAAAGCATGTCTTCCAAGCAAAATGACTGTGCATTCCCATTCTATGTTTGTATGGAAGAAGATTTCACTGCTGAAATGAAAACCAACAATACTGTCATTTGTTGCAGGTGGATTTGAGAGCCATAAACTAAAACAAACTTAAAAGATTTGTTAATGTGATAAGCACTGTGGTCGCAGTTACTGTCAGCTATAGAGGCGCGAGTTTCAGGTTTTGAATTTGTACTTGTATTTGTTATTTGTCTGCACTTGGTATGTCCCTTTCACCTCCCTACCCCTGATGACCTCTGTGGTTCCTCCCCCTTCCCTTCCCCATTGGGTCAGAGTGTTTCCCCGCCCAGCCCCCCAGCTGGGAAAAGGGGACACACGATGCCCACTCGCGCTCTCTCCCTGCTTCCTCCATGATGAGACAGTGGCTCTGGCAAAGCCCCTTCCACATGGCTGCACTGAATAAACATCCTTATTAACCCGAGAGAGCACACTTCCTTCTTCCAAGCCTGAACCCACGCACAGCCAGCTGAGCTGACGGACCCACACAAACTGTTTCTGTGGTCTGGGGGAATCTGCTAGCCGGCAATAACACCCCCCACAAAAAGGAACTCAGCAGTCAGCCACAATATTTTTCTTACTTAAGTAGAATTTGTAAAGAAAAATATATCCTTAATGGTGCTGATGAATTTGTAGCAACATTTCTCTAGAAAAGTGCTAGTTGGTGGTGTTATTACCTCTGATGAGAATAGAGAAGTGAGGATACGTATTGGAGAAATTCTTCATACTTAATGATGTGAAGTTAGTATGAGATTTCAACACTTTACCAATAGAGCTGTGGTTTTTTTTAAAGTCTGTGCTAATGTCCTACAATTTCTAAGTGTGTATTTAGATAACCTGCTGCGTAAAGTCAAAAATGTCAACCTTCTTCATGGCTGAGAATACTAAAAGTAATGTATTTTCCTTTTGATATGCTGGTATATGTCAGACAACCCATTTTGTTGTTTCCTCTTTTAGTGTTTATCTCCTTCTAGTCAGCAGCTGATAATCTCATTTTTAAAGCCTTAATTCAGAGGGTTAACCTGCAATAGTCTCTTCTTACTCTGTCCTCTTTTTCCTTCTAAGGGCTCTTTTGTTTTATCCCCTCCTGATTATAAATTGTCTTTCATTTTATCATGTGCGATTAGAACTGCCTCCGTATTCTCATATGTATTTTATATATACATATATTAAAATGTTTTTTGTTATGAAGAATTCCTTTTTCTTTTTCCTTCACATTTTCTAGGTAATACAGGACATTCTTGATATTGAATCACGTAGACAAATGTCAGCATTAAAGTATGTTATACATTGCTGGAATGCAAACTTGTCCAACATTTTTCTGGGATTATGGCAGAAGTCCCATTACAAAAAATATTACAGTCAGATGATAGGATAGTAAAATGACCCTTCATACAGCAGGTTTGATTTATGAGCAGACTAGCTTAATTGTATTATCATTTATTTGGTAGTGGCAGAAACAGCAAAATATGGTTGGAATTTTGTACCCGTAACTTCCATTTAAATAGGATAAACATTCTTATAAAACTATTGTCATTTCCACGGTGGTAAAAAAGTTATGCAACAAAGATTTATTTTAATTTGCATCAAAGTTTATAGTTACTGCGAAGCTGCAAGAGAAATGATTTTGTGCAAACACAAGAAGACATTAAAAATACGTAAAATAATGTAACGTTATATGTTTTATCTTTGCTTAGTTAAGATAATAATTGTCTTCTTACACAGAGGAAATATATTTTTTTCACTATGAGATCACTATAAGAGTAAGACTAAATTACAGTAATTAGACTGGATAAGAAAAAATGGAGAAAATCACACTGTACCAGAGTAACTAATGTTTTGTAACCCTGAGGAAAAAAATAGTGGTGTTTCTATAATTATTTTTTTTTACTAACTTTATAGTTGATAAAGCAAATGAAGATAATTCATCCCTTTCTACATAGGAAGATCTATTTCATAACCTGTAAGAGCTTCTGTACACTCTAAAATATTAATATCACATACTTAACACTTCCCTTAAAAATAAAAGTGGGGTTGTTACCAGTCAACTTAGAAGAGATACTTCTTTGGTCATTTTAGTAAAAGGTACAGAAAGACTCTGAATACTTCTAAACTATTATTCCATATTTCAGGATATCAGTTTCATATTTTTCAAGTTAGCACAGAACAGCACATTTTCATTCCTTTTAAGTTCTAACATTCCTTTTTGTCCCTCAGCTCTAAAAATGCAGTCAGAAGTTCTGATAAGAACACCATAAGAAGAGGTGAGGAACTGAGACCAGATTTCAGTGAACAACATGTGATAAATTCACTAGGTTGCTTTGAAAGTTGTCTTGCCTGCAATAGTGTTTCAATATTATGAAAAGAATTGTATTGTAAAATGCTAAATATATATTCTATCTATATGGACTATGTGACCTCCAGGGGTGCATTCAACCTGATTAATCCCATGATACCATAAAATATGTATTAAACTATCAACAAAAATGTGGTTATATAATTATTTTATCTTCAGTCATTAATTTCATGTGGTTTATAACAATAACCTTAGATAGGGAATTTTAAAGCAGTTAAAGACTGCATCTTACAGCTAAAACACTGGATCTTTGGTTGCTCTAAATTGTCATTAATTGAGTGTAAATACCATGGTTGACATTTATGGCTTTACTTTTGTGTAAGGTGGTGTATAAAACGGTTGAACAACACTGAAGCTAAACTGAAACTGTTCACCAGCTTCATTTAGGATAAATGCACATTAAGTCAGATGCACCAATAAATTATAAAGTTGCTAAAATATTGACCAATTTTTTAGTGTTTCTGCTATTTAAAACACTTTTTCTCATTCCACCCAGATGTACACCATTAACTGAAAAATGTGCAGCATGGTTCTGACCAGAATCCGAGCTAATGATGTCAATGGCGAAACAGTGGTGGAAAAGTGACAGTGGCTGAGTGCTAGTTTTCAAGTTTTATTTATTTATTTATTTGTTTTCCCTTCATTGGTCCATTGAGAACATGAGGCAATAGGCTGCCTGCTGCAGTCTTCATAGGTCTGCCAGCAGCTACCTCCGCTAAGAACTAGTGTTCCCAGGCTGACCAAAGAAAGGCAGATCCCAGCCTTGAAAGTAAGCTTGATGAGATCCAGCTGACAGTGCTTGAAAGGGAATCACTTTTCCTTGCACAGGCTGGCTGAACTCTGATATTAATAGCCCCTTTGACAGCTGTTGAACAAGAATGACCAAGACAGTGCTGCACCCAGCTACACAGGGAGGCTGCTCACAGCTTGGACAGGTGCACTGTCCCAAACCTGGTGGGATGGCTGGGCCTGGGCAATGGTTGTGAGCTGAGCTACATCCAGCTGCCAGCTGGTCATTAGTGGGGTTCCCCGAGGCTCAGCATTGAGAGCAGTTCTGTTTAATACCTTTATTACTTACCTGATGGAATGGAATGTGTCCTGAGGGAGTTGGCAGGCACTTCCAAGCTGGGCAGGAGTGTTGATCTGCTGGAGGGCACAAAGGCTAAAATGATGGTCTGAGGCCATTTGTATGAGATTCAACAAGGCCAAGTGTCAAGTCCTACACTTGGGTCACAACAACCCCATGCATCAGGTTTGGGGAAGAGTAGCTGGAAAACAGCCCGATGGAATAGGACCTGGAGGTGCTGGTTAACAGCCAACTGAACATGAGCCAGCAGAGTACCTAGGTGGCCAAGAAGGCCAATGACATCCTGGCCTTTTTTCAGAAATAGAGTAACAGGCTGCCTAGAAAAGTTGTGAAGTCACCATCCCTGGAAGTGTTCAAAAGGCATGTGGTTGTGGCTCCTGGGGACATGGTTTAGGGGCTAATACAGGTGTGCTGGGTTAACAGTTGGACTCAATGGTTGTAGAGGTCTTTTCCAATGAAAATAATTCTACGTTTCTATAATTACGTAGGCTGAAGGACATCACACGCATATTTTTTTTTTCCAATGAGGAATGGGACTGTGCTTTTGCTGATGAGATCCCATTCTGGATATCTGCATACAGATTTTCACAAACACCTCTTGTCAATTTGCATTGTTGGCCTAAAAGTTATAAGTGTTATAATAGTTTAGGTGTTCACTATGTTTCCTAAACTATTTGCTGGTATGCATGACCAAAGACTTTTCTATGTCTAGAACAGAAGTTCTTGCAGTTCAAGAGCATTAAACAGTCTAAATAATGTGTATAACTTTTACAGAATAATTCTGGTCTTGCAAGACAACAGCTTAATAGAGATGAATAATATTTAATATGAAAAATAAGCCTGAGAAAATATTACTCTGATATTACTTAAAATTACCGAAATCCTCAAAAAAATCTATACAGAAACATATCTGTTTGTAACTGTGCTATCAGAAATGACATAATAACACAATTGGATTCAAATCTGTAGTTGAATCTAGATGACATTAAAGTTTATATTCTCCTGACAATTACGGTTTTTATAGCAGGTAGGACAGTGATGTCTGGTCTGCAGAGAGAAAAGGACAAAGGCACATATTTCAATTTCTTCAGCAAAATTTCATATTTTACATGAATATAGGACAGATATCATGTCTGATCAACATCAAATGCTTGTTTCTGCTACTATAAATCCATAAAAATTTTCAATATGTAAAATTGAAATAGAGCAGATATCTGGTCAGAATTTCTGACAGAAAAGAAAGTCATCATGTAAAGAATTTCTTCACCAAATCAAGGTTCCAATTTTTTTTTTTCTCTTTATGGTTGTACAGTTTATGTAAAAAGATTGCTGCTGCTTCTGAGGAAATAATTTGCTTTCTGCTAGCCAGAGTACTGAGGTCCTTTTAAACACAAGCATGGTTAAAGAAGAAAATGTCTTTATTTTAGCAAACTTAAGGCTTCATTTCTTCTTGACTATGAAATTGGAAAAAAGGCTGCAAAGCAAAAAAAGCCCCCACCCAAACAAGCAAAGTACAGTTCTAGATCACTCTTAACAGCAAAAATTTTCTTCAGCTGCTCCAGATCACGAACTTGGCTCAGCACATAAAGCTCTCAGCATGAGAATTCTTTTGCTTCTTTCCCCATGAGCTACTGGGGAGCACTGGAGCACTGTTCAAGGCTACTTCGACGACTCAGTTGTAGTGATTTGATAACACAGATATTTCAGCATCATTATTCATTTTGGATGCATTTCTCCTGTAGTCCAAATCCACATAAACATGAAGGCAGCAGAAGAAGGGAGCCTGGTTGTGGCTCTCTTGATCCTCAGCTATCTCATTTTGGTAAGGCACTATTCCTCTGTGATTTGCTGTTTTCTATTTACAGTCCTGGAACATGATTTCTAACTTTTCAACCCTCATTTGAAGAGAATTCGGAGCTGTGAACATATTAAGAGCCAGACCTACTTTCAATAAGTTTCTGTTAGCAGACACCTCTGTTAAATAAAGATAATTATCTGTTTTCTTTGTTTGATGCAGAAGCAGTTGCACAGAAGCTATATTTCTTGATATTTAGACACTTCAACCAAGTGACTGTGCTTTGTTTAACAGTCCTCTGAGGCTCCTGATGTAAATACCTTTCTTCATTTTCAGAAGTATTTGTATACACAAATAATGGAGAAACTAAGTCAATGTAGGCTAAGTTAAGGTAGCCATATGCATTCTTAATAAAGACATTCTTAATTTACACTGTTGGTTGAATATAGAAGCTGACTTTTTCTGCTTAATTTCTGCAACAGTATAGAGTTTTCCATGATGAGTTAAAGGGTGTATTTTAGATTCAGCTACAAGAATTTATCTTTCTTAAATGATTCTGGTGCTGTCAGATAATTTTAATATGTCTTCCCTAGCAGTAATGGGCACCACAGGAAATAAAAGTGCAGTGTAGACTTAGTCAAATTTGAATGGCAAGGTCATTGGAAAGTTAAATGTTTTTTTTTTTCCTTATTGACAATGTGCTCCACAAAAAGAACTAAGTTCAAATGTAAGATAACATACACAATCATTTGCTCAGTTTTTTCACTACAGTCATCTAATTGCCTATTAGTTACTTAAGAACAGTAGCCATTCTAAAGTGTGCATTTATGAGATCTCCAGCATTTTTCAGAGTAAAATCATGCAGTTTCTGCAGTTCAATATGTGTTTATTTTCAGTTTTTATCCATTAATGCCATATGCACATTTAATATATTCAAAGGCTATCTTCAATCACAACTCTTTCATTATTATGGCCCTAAAATTTACATAACTGACAAAAATTTCATTCTGCATGCCTTTAACTTGCGTCATATCTTCATTTTCTGCAAACAAAATATGAAGCCAGTGCAGCTCAAAGGCCTGAAATCTTTTGTTTGAACTAAAAGAATAAAAGAGAGAGTAACTTCATCAAAGGTCAGATCTCCCCTCCTACCCTTTTTGAGCTCAGGAAAAGGCTGACTTGAAGGAAAATCTCTATTAGGTTGCTATGAACTCCTTTTGAGAAGAAGGTATGCTCAAATCTATGGGCTGTCCCAAAAGACTACAGAACTGTATTTTTGTCCTTCTAACTCAAGTTGCCTTTTT